>MU225197.1:797564-821631 GCA_018584345.1 Thuja plicata
ATGAAAAGAATAGATGTCTATCTAAATGCATATAAAGGAAAAATTCAAATTTAACCTAAATAATTTCAAATGAAACCCTAGTAAAACCCTAATTTACTGTCTATAAATAGGAGAAAGAGACACTTACCTCCTCATTCTTACCATTTTTAGATTTTGGGGAAGGAGATAGGATGCCGAAGAGAGAGGAATTTCAAGCGAGCCGCATGGAGGTCCTTAGGGAGCGCATGGCTAGAAAACAACCATTGCCTGAGGTAAGTTCCTGTTTTGAGTGCTTGTGATTGAAAATTTCATTTTTTTATAGGAAAGGTCGACCCTAACCTAATAAGGTTGACCCTGACCCAGTAAGGTTGACCCTGACCCTTTAAGGTCGACCTTGACTGGGAAGGTTCTGTCCTTTTTGGGAGCAGGTCGACCCTGACCCACTAAGGTCAACCCTAACCCATAAAGGTTGACCTTGACCCAAAAAGGTCGACCCTGACCCAATAAGGTTGACCTTGACCTAAAAAGGTTGATCTTGACCAGATCAAGTAGGTACAGAAGATTTTTGATGCAGAAATACTGATATGATTCATGTTTGTGCTTGCAGGATCTAGTCCGTCTCTGAGAGCATCCCTTTGAAGGGTTACTACTATCTGTCAGAGGGAGTGTCTCCAAGATATAGTGAGATGAAATATAGTTAATGAGAGATGTGGGATTGTACTAGGTAGCAGTCCTACCATAGCTGAGGTTCCATCGGTCCATGATATCAGCCATGATAGAGAGATGGGATGAGGATACTTGTTCCTTCCATCTTCCGTCAGGAGAGATCACGATCACTCTAGAGGATGTGTACAGGATCCTACGAATTTTGGTCTGAGGTGATCCCATTAGATTGAGAGTACCGTGGGGCCGCCTAAGGTTTTTGCAGATATGGAGTATTGTTTGGGATGGGTACCACAGATGAGGACCCGATCAGATCATATATCATTGGCAGCCATACTAGCAGGTCTGACACCTTTGGTACAAAGGGTGATGCTATGTATACTTTCTTTGGTTGTAGTGCCCAACACAAAGGGTACAATATTTTTAGCACCATTCACCCATCTCGTACATAGGATGGAGAGTGACAGGATTACTATCTCGTGGGGCCGCAGTATGTTGGCACATCTTTATCATGAGCTGAGTCAGTTGGTGAGATATCAGTGGGAGAGTCTTATAGTGTGCACCTTGCTACAGGTTTGGATGTTTGAGCATTACACATGTACATGACCATAGGGTACTCCTGTGATGATAGATGTGAGCACACCGAGAGCCTTTGCATATCCACTTGCAGATGTCTGGCAGCATGGAGATATCCTCTTTTGGAGGGTATGCTTTGACCGTATACCAGGTATAGATGTGATATGGAGACCTTATTGTCAGATGATAGAGTGGCCTGATACCCGACATCAGTTGAGACACTCACAGTAGCGTAAGCTGCTAGAAGGTCCTACCAATCATGTCGTGATGTCGTACTACTATGATAGGGTGATGAGATAGTTTAGTTTGATGCAGGGAGTCCCTCAGATAGTACCTCGGTATGCCTATCCAATGAGATACTATCAGAGACCCAGTGCCATATGTCGACCTACAGTAGCTGATATTGTGGATAGTGAGATAGATGAGACCAAGGATATAGAGGTAGCGGTTGAGATAATCTATGCCGGTGTTAGTAGAGAGTATATCAGATGCTGAAGTTTACAATGTACCCATCCTATCTTCCCCGATGACTACCCCATAGGTGATCCACGTCCTTCAGATAGGAACCACCAAGGAGATGACATACCAATAGGAGAGGAGGAGGAGGATCAGAGAGATGAGGAGGAGCCTCCCTTCGAGGGAGATCCTATGGAGGAGGAGAGAGCAGAGGAGAGAGCAGAGGAGATGCCCCCAGGCTATGGTACATGGATCGGTGATGAGGCAGTCTATGTTGCTCCCTTGAGATCACAGTGACCTCCTTGAGTGCACACAAAGACACCACAACCGAGGCCTAGATAGGGCAAGTGAGGAGAGAGTAGTCACTCCATGCCCCCACCATCTAGATCCTTTAGTGATGCCCAGGCAGAAGAAGAGCTCTATCAGTTGTTTGTTGAATTAGTTTTCAGATCTAGACTTATGGTTGGGTTGTTAATGTTTAGAAATAGGATTTCAAATTCAACATACATAGATGAAATAACATGACATGACATCAATGAGATCAATCATAGAGACATTCTTGCTTACATATTATTATAACTTTCCACTCCAAACAATGCTTATACCTGAACAGGACTTGAAGGATATGGTGGGATGAGATATTGCCTTGAATTCTTGATGTGTTGTTGAATGCTTAGGATGATATGAGATGTGAAAATAAATTGAAATAATGTCCATGTAGGGTTCTCAAAGTATTTCACGATTTAAGCCAACCTCTAATAGTCATATTGAGATACCAGAATTGGGAAACAACTAGCGGGAACCCAACACCAACATATTTGAAATTGGTCCCAAGTTGGTGGGTCAATGACATCATAGGTTTCATTGAACTATCAAAACATGGAGATCAAGCATGAGATTAGGTGCACACAACTAGAGACAATAATTTGTATCACCATGGAAACATATGATATCATGTTTTTAGTATTTTGGTTAGAAATGGGTTTGGATAAGAGCTAGGAGACCACATACTAAATAGGCACACAAAATGTGGTGTGAATTATACAAGGTTATAATTTATAATGATACACATCCAAATACCAAATAATATCAAAAGTATTTCTATTATCAAGTATAAGGTTATTAATTTCACTGGAAAATTAACCATAAAAAGGCACATGAATCTAGATACTAATAAATAATCATTTCATTGTAAAATCTTGATGGTTCGCCCTTGTGAACATTACTTAGATGCAATGAGTGCTAATTAAACCATTCATGCTCATGAAAGATAGATTCATATCAACCACTAGTCATGAAACATGGATTAAAGAATTTGATTAAAAAATTAAGTAGTTGAATCTTGAGAAAATCACAATTATTTAAACATGTTTTTACAAGAAAAACTTAAAAATTCATTTCCCTCACATCATAGAAAACATCTTACACAATAATGAAATAACTAAATAATATCTAATGGTCAAGATCCTCATTTTTTTGGCATTGAGGAAGGGGCTCAATTACCACCCATGTTCCAATTATCATTCATTTGATTACGCTAATTAACAGTCACTAAAAAAATCATCTAGTGGGCTAGTAGCCACCCATTGGTATACCAATAGCTAAAAAAAGTTAGTAATTAGACCAATTGGGAAGCTTTATTGGTTCCAATATCACACATTTATCAAGAAATGTGTTAGTAATCAAGCATTTTAAACATTTAATTTTAACCATGGACAAAGTTACTAAATAGACCAATTGGGCATCTTTATTGGTATACAACATATTTCTTCATACACGAAATGTTTAAAAGTAAAATATTTAATTTTAAGTATTACTTGAAGTAGGAGTTGTCAAATATCAATGGGTTTTTCATCCATGGACCTTCATATCCAGACCTTTCCTTATGACATCTTCCCTTTCATGATAATTTAATATAGTTAAAATATAAATAAATGTCTATTTTTAAATAAAAATAGAAAAATAATTCATATGTTTTAATGGCAAAATGACACTTATGAAGAAAATCGTTAAATGCATTAAAGTTAATTGTATGTAATTAAAATAATGATTTTGAGATACTAAAGAAAAAATAATAATTTTGACTTATTTTTTCAAAAAATTAAAATAAATATCCTAAGTTATGTAATTTGTATTATATTCATTTTTATCTTATATAAGGTTTAAAATTACCTATAATTATTTTTTAACAAATATTTTTAATAAAATATTAAATAATATATATTTAGTTGAGAATTATTTAAAAATATTAATTATTAGTATTGTGGTATTGCTATCATGAATCAACTGTGTACTTTTTGAGTCAAACTCATTGACCCGTGTTTCATGAGTAGTGGTTCACAAGAACCCATCTCTCATAAGAATGAATAGAACACTTAGCACTCATTGCATCTAGGTGATGCTCACAAAGGTGAAGCATCGGGACTTTCAGGGAGGTCAGTCATCCCAGTACTACTCCAGCTCAAGAACACTTAACTACAAAGTTTCATCTATGCTTAAACCCACTTTTTGTGCAACCTCATTTGCAAAACCTTCAACAAGTGGTGTGCCTTGTGAAACATTCATTAAAAATCCCCTTGAGCTCATCAATTGATAATTAGGAGATATTTTCCACAATAAGTCAAATTGTGATATTGCTATCAGGATTCAACTGTGTAGTTTTTGAGTCAAACTCATTGACCCATGTTTCATGAGTAGTGGTTCACAGGAACCTATTTCTCATAAGAATGAATGGAACACTTAGCACTCATTACATCTAGGTGATTCTCACATAGGTGAAGCACTGGGACTTCCTAGGAGTTCACCCATCCCAATGCTACTCCAGCTAAAGCACGATTAACTACAGAGTTTCCTCTATAGTTAAACCCACTTTTCTTTCAACCCCATTTGAAAAACATTTAGCAAGTGTTGTTCCTTATGAACCATTCATTAGAAATCCCCTTAAGTGTTCCATTCATTCTTATGAGATATGGGTTCTTGTGAACCACTACTCATGAAATATGGGTCAATGAGTTTGACTCAGAAACTACACAATTGAATATTGATAGCAATATCAAAATTTGACTTGATGTGGAAAATATCTCCTAATTATCAATTGATGAGCTTAAGGGGCTTTCTAATGAATGTTTCATAAGGCACAACACTTGTTGAAGGTTTTACAAATGGGGTTGCAAGCAAAGTGGGTTTAACAATGGAGGAAACTTAGTAGTTAAGCGCACTTGAGCTAGAGTAGTACTCAGATGTGTAACCTCCCAAGAAGTCTTGGTGTTTCACCTTTGTGAGAATCACCTAGATGTAATGAGTGTTAAGTGTTCCATTCATTGTTCTGAGAGATGGGTTCTTGTGAACCACTACTCATGAAACATGGGTCAATGAGTTTGACTAAAAAACTACACAGTTGAATCCTGATAGAAATATCACAATTTGACTTGTTGTGGAAAGTATCTCCTACTTTTCAATTAGTAGAATTGTTTTCTAAATGAAATTTTTTTTGGATTAATTGATTTTTTAAAAAACTTTACAAATTTAATTTGAATAAAATTATGTTACTACTTTATATAAAATATAAAAAGATAAACTATTACCAATGTAGGAGCTCCTAATAATGCTACTATATCCTTATCTTCCAACCTTATTCTATTAAAAAATGTTATGAGATGTCTTAAACCTGTGTTCATCATCAACATACCCTACACAAATTAGCTACTAGTTAAAAAGGATAGCATCAACCTCTTTGTGTGGTATAGAATGCACCTCAACAAAATTTTCTATAAATTGAATTTTAAGTCGTCACCTGATATGGTGTTCAAAATCAAGTGTTTTTTTTTTCTTGCAATGTATTATTTATTAACTTGAATCATGCATTCAAGTTGGGTTGAACGAAAAATTATTTTAAGCCTTGTTGATGTAACATTAGTTCAAAGGGTTTTCCCAAAAGGTAATGCCTCCAAACTTGTAGTGCATGAACAATAGTTGCTAACTCTGTATCATGGGGTGCATAGTTTTTCTCATAGTTCTTTGATTTCCTTGACTCATAGGCAATCACCTAACCGATTTGCATCAACACCCTCCTCAACCTTCTTTGGAGGCATTAGTGACTAGAAAAAAATGGCATGTTGGGTTATTGACCTTGCGTATAGGTGTCATGGTCATTTTTTCTTTTAAATAATCAAAGGTTTTCTGGCACTTATCAGTCCATTCAAATCTTTTACCTTTTCTTTAAAGAGAGGTAATCAGGCAGGCAATACAAGAGAAATTCATCACAATTTTTTGTTAGTATCCTGCTAGCCCCATGAAACTTCTTACTTCCTGCACATTTTGGGGAACGATCCATTTCGTAATAGTGTTTATATTGCTTGGGTTTACTGCAATACCCTTTGTTGAGATTATGTGCCCCAAGTACTACATTTCCCTCTAGAAAAATGTACATTTGGACAACTTCCCATATAATTTATGTGCCCTTAACTATTGAAGGATGATTTGCAAATGTCAGTGATGTTCCTCTTCAATTTTGGAATAAATCAAGATGTCATTGAGAAATATTAGAACAAATTTATCCAGACAATCTTGAAATATATTATTCATCATATTCATGAAGGTGGTTGGAGCATTAGTGAGTCCAAAAGGTAATACAGTAAATTCATAATGACCATAACGAGTCCTGAAAGTTGTTTTAAAGATATCTTCCTGTTTTAATCTCAATTGATGATAGCCTGACCACAAATCTATCTTAGAAAAGATAGTTGTCCCTCTTATTTTATCAAACTAATCATCGATCCTAGGTAACAGGTATCTATTCTTAATAGTGACCTTATTAAGAATTTTGTAATCAATGTAGAGATGAAGAGTTCCATCTTTCTTCCTCACAAATATCATGAGTGCACCCAAAGGAGATACATTGGGTTTGATCAGTCCCTTAGAAAGTAATTCTTGTAGTTGTGCCTTAAGTTCTATTAGCTCGACTATGGGCATTCTGTAGGGGGTCTTAGATATAGGTTTGACAATGGATACTATATCAATGGAGAAGTCAAATATTCACTTAGGACATAATCCTAGTAGTTCTTCTAGAAATACATCCTGAAAATCCTGTAGGAAAGGGTATTTATTTGTAATCGATTATGTCATAATATGGTCTTGTAACACTTGAGCGATCATTCCATAAAGCATTTTATCATCGAAATAAACCATTTCCTTGGGTTCTCTCATCTCTTCCATCTTAACTACAAAGATCTAACATCCACTCCTCTTGCTTCTTTTCAGTTGTATAGCTGAAATTTGTCGCACTTGAATTCCTCAATATACGCCTTGAATAACGGTTATGTTCCCCTTATCATCCAAACACTCCACTTGCTTGGAAAAACACTCTACCTTTTCTCAATATCTCCACAACTAGTACATCCCAAGAATCACGTTGTAGGACCCTAAAGAAGCTACATATAAATTAACTTTTGTAGGAAACTCATGAAGTTTAACCTTGGCCTCAAACATATGTCACTGCTCTACCATAGCCCTCTACAGATTGGCATATTTGACTGACCAAGACTTTTTTTAAACTCCATCTTTCTTAGGAAATCTATTCATTATTCTAGGAGATATAAAACATTATGTTGATCCAATGTCAATAAGTATGGAAATGGAATTTCCATATAGAGTATATGTAATTTCTATGGGGGTGATATGGTAGTCATCTTGCTTATTATCTAAAATAGCATGAATCCTCTGTTGAAATGTTGTCTTTTATGGTGGTAAATGGTTCCTTTGGGTTTGGTTTGTATTCATCTTTGTAGGGCACTGATTAGCATAGTAGTCCCTACCACAAGTAAAATATCCTCCTATTGGTCATTTCTTCTCAGGATTTTTGGAAAACTCATTACCTTCCTTGTGATATTCCTTTTTTCCTCTCTTGTACTTCCTAAAGTATGAGTTATTCCCTTTGGATACTTTCCTTTTGAATGATTGTGAACTGTACTTCCAGCCAAATTTCTTTTCCCTCATTCTCTGGCAGCATCAGCATCTTTGACCTTCTATTCTTGACGTACTACGCTTTCATAAGCTTCATTTGTAGTGCAGGGTACAAGCATGTCTATTGAACCTCTAATGTGTGATTAAGCCCCATGATAAATTTACGCACATAGAAATTTTCATCCACTTTGTATAGAGGGACATACTTTAGGAGTCTAGTGAAATTCTCCCACTACTCATGAACTGACATGCTCCTTCCCTTAAGTCTTGAAATTACTTCAATTTCTAGTCTTAGAACAATTGGGGTAACCACCACTGTCTAAAAATATTGACAAAATACTTCCACGTGACCTTGATTATTCTTAGATTAAGTTCCATTCTCTTATTCTCCCACCACATGGTTTCCTCTCTAGCTAGTTGAAATGCCCCCTATACGGCCTTAGATGTTTCTGAGTAATGGAAGATTTTGAAATATTTCTCCATCTCCATAAGTGATTCCTCTACGAAATCCCCAAACATGGATCCTAAAAACTTAGGGGGTTTCATTTTTCTCATGTTAGAAGACAATTCCTTAGCCAGTCGATGATGTTCCTCTGCTTCATCTGACTCTTTGGAAGAATCCCTATGGGGCTCACTCTGTCGAGTGTGTTCGATGTTCGAAGTACTGAGTCTCAACTAGGACTCTGGCTCATCTTTTGGGGGCCTAGGTGGTCTATATACCCTCCTTTCTAAGTTAAGAATATGATTATGAGTATCAACTATCATCTTAAGAAGCTGGTCCAATTTTGCTATTGGATTATTGACATCTTTAGTTTCCTCAACATGATGCATAGAATTTTCCATTTTAGTTTCTTATATTACCTGATATAACAAGAAGAGTGTTTAATTATTTTCTTATTATTATCTCACTATCCCATTTATTTACTATAAGAACTAAAAAAAAAGAGAACAAGAGACACATAAGCAGAGGAAACAAAATTTTTCATTGATTTCAATATAGATTGATTACATCAATTTTATTTTTCACAACCACAAAATTGTTTCAATGGTACTCGTTTCACGAGTCACTATAATTAGTGATAGCTTCCTCTTTATCTTCAAACTCAAAATGGATAAGATGATATCCAGGGGTAGGTACTCTACAATCAAAAGGCTTATTAGAGCCCACACTCTCATTTGGGGGTTCCTCAGGCTTGACTTCCTTAGTGTCTTCTACTGGTTTCTCAGAGTCTTCCTTATTTGAAGATGGTCATCTATGTCTCTCCTTACGAAAATGAAAAATATAGTGAGATACATTCTCATAATCTCCTGTAGGTGTCACTCCAGAGAGGTCATATCTAGTGTGAACTACCCATAGTTGCACTATAGTGGGATCTCATACTTTCTTACGAGGGGTGCGTCAGATCCACGTCCTGCGAATCTTTGATGGTTATTCAATTTTCTAAGAATGAAGGAAATGAGCCTCTGAGTCTAGTGTGGAACCTAGTATCTCTAATACCATGTGTAACATAAAAACATTCTAATTACATAATTAATTAAAACAAAATTATTAATTGTGGAACTTGATAAGAAACAACTAAATTTCAATTAGCAATTACTAACTACATCCACATGAAACAAAAATAAACTAACTTATTCAATTTACTTTTCAGGAAATAAATAATGTTGGAATTAATGGGAAGTGTGTACTAAGTGGGGAGGGGTGAATCAGTACCTCTAAAACTTTTTGTATCTTTTAACCTTTATCCTTTAAGTTATCAAATGTTTATCCAACCATCTGGTCTACACTATCTTGATGTAAGACTTATCAATTCTTTAACTTAATCAAACATGTGAACATTCATAGAAACATTTATGAAAGTAATTGACACATAAAATAAGATATGATAATGCAGAAAACTCCTGTTAGGAAGTAAAAACTGCGGTGGGGATGGCACCCACAAATTCTTCACTATCTGCAGATTGGAAGGGGTCGGTTAAGGCTTACAATTTGATCACTTCTGATGATCTACCCTATTAGGAGTATCTATGGAGACCTATTAAAGTCTACTCTATTAAGATCTTTAGCAACACTGTCTAGTATGCTCTCGGTTAAGAGATTTACAATTGGATGGTTAAATCCACCTTCCTTGAAAGGATTTTTACACTTTGCTTCACTTGTTAGAATGTAATAAAATTACATTTTGACCTAGTGTATGCAATCTCCTATTGTTGATTATAGATCCATTTTTAAGATTACATGTATAAGTGTATCACCTAATGTGATTGAATAATACCTATGTTGCTCGGTAGCCTCTGTTCTTGGTTCTTGATAACCAAATTTAGCTTTTGTTGTTCTGGTTCTTGAAACTTTCAGTCTGATCCATAGATGTGCTCGTAGGCTTCATTCATCCTCCATAATGAATGATTACAACATCTATTTATAAGATAGATTGACCTAATTAAGTTTCACGTAAAACAATATTAACTCTAAGATCATAGGTTTACAACTTGACCTTGATCCTTTAGTCTATGTGTTTTAAATCAGTTAGGCTGATTAAATCACTTACACTAATGTTTCTTGTCCCTAAAGTAATGGTTTTAAAACAAATCAAGACTCTAAAAATAGAACATGACTATTTTATCTGGCGTGGAAGTCAGATCCACTTTTTGCGGGCTACAACTGACTTTTGGTTTCTGTTGGTCGATTATGATCTGAAGTCAGTTAGACTTTTTCTCAGTGTTCCTTGCTTGAACTGTCTCTCGGGTTCCACTTTGACTGTTCTTTCGGTTTGCACTTTGTCCTGCTCCTCGGGCTCCACTGTCAGGTTCCTCTTTATCCTTTTCACTTTGCATTTTCGGTTTACACACAAAACTATGTCATCGGTTTTCTTTGTGCTTAGCAGTTTCTGGTGATCTTTGATATCTGTACTTTCAGTGTTCCTGAAAGTCTATCTTTTGGTTTATGTTTACCAAAGATCTTCTTTGCATAATAATGGCAAAATAATGTCATCTATCTCCCCCTTTGACATTAGTATCAAAATCCGATATGTGCAAAATACTAAAAAAATGTTTAGTATGTACATCATATATATATTCCTTAGTCATTTCATGACTCCCCCTATGCATATGTCGGTATAGTATAAGTGTATGCACATGATACTTTGTTCTTTTTCACCTTGTGTTGTATATATCATATCATATCATTATACTCCCTTTTTTTTGTTCTTTTTCTGTACTATATAGTTTCCCATCTATACATATCATTATTTTCCCCCTTTTTTATATTAAGGGAAAAAAATTTATACCTATAGCTTATCAAAAATATGAGTGTGTGAGGACTTCTTTTCCTCCATCATCTTCTCCCATTTGTCCTTTAGTTTGTCTAGAGTCATGTGCTCGAGTGTGATCCTTGCATGCATATCGTAGATGTTGAACTTACTACAGACATCTAGGGGATGGCTATCAGTTGTCTTGTTGAACTGATATTTTGTTGAAGCAGTGTTAGATTTGGTAGAAGTTGAGCTTGGAGCTCGGTGACCTCTTCCCTAAATTGTGTTTCTTCTTCCCACAGTTCTTGTCTTAACCTTTTTATCTCAACAATTTTCTCATAATGCAACTTTATTGCATTGTCATCGGTGGTTAAGGCTTTAGCACTTGTAGCTAGATCAAAATCTAACTTTGCTATTTTATCACTATGATCCTTAGTGAATTTGTTGATGGTGCTCAATTGTTGTATCAAGGAAATAGCTTCATAAATTATTGGATCCAATTCACTTACTAATTCTGAAAGCTTTACCTTGTTTTCTGCCACTTCTTGGCTGATATTTTCAACAAGTTTGTGCTGATATTTTTCTCTTCTCTCTCCTTAATTTCCTTTTTTGCATCAATGTTGTGCATTGTGATGGCCTCAGTGAGAGTGTCCAGTTTATCAAGGATAGGTTTATTTTTATCAACATCAACATCGGGTACAATCTGATGCAAGATGTCCTAGTTGTCTCTAGTACCATAAAGTCTCTATGCTTCTTTCTTAGCTTCTCTTGTAGTGCCTTCCTTTAGCATATTTCACTGTATTCTTTAAGTGCTTCATAGTCTAGTGTAGTTGGGTCACATTTGGTTATCTCAATGATCTCATCTAGAGTGACTTCCAACTTACTCTTTTTGGACTTCTTCTTCTTCCGAGTTTCACTTGAATGTAGGACCATAGCCATCTTCTCGGCTTTGTCTGTTGTGCTGGATGAAGTGATTTGGGATGTTACCTCTTTTTTCTATTGTGCTTTGGTGTCAGATTTTTGGTTTTGAGTGGACGTATCCACATCAACCTTTACATTATCTATAGCAACCTTTTCGGTTTCCTCGAGAGTGTCATCTTTTGTTTTTTCTCCATCGGTATCCTTATGTACTTCATCTTCCTTTGTCTGTACATCCTTCTCAGTAGTGTCTCCATCTGTTTTCTTTAAATCTCCTTATGTAACCTTGTCAGATTCGGTTACAATTTGAGTGTCTTTGATGACATTCTAGTCATCGGTGTTGTCTTTCCTTCCTTAATCCCCTGCATCCTCGGGAATGCTTGAATCTTTGTCAGGTGATTTATCTTTTTCTTGAAGTATATTGATGGCTTGCATCAATATTGGCATGTTGCTTGATATGTTCACCTATGAAGTGTCAAATGTAGTGTCTTGTTCGTCAGTCTTGTCCTTAGTAACAATGACATTTTCATCTTTTTGTATTTCTTCTACTGGATCATCGGTTATGTCAATGACTATGTTGTCTATAGTGGTTTCCGACCATGTTTCATCTGCAACATCCATATCCTTGTTGCCTTTGGTGTCCATTTCCTCTTTGTCCAATTCAACATCTGTGATGATAATTGGTTTTGTGCTCTCAATAGCTTGATCATTCTTGGTTTCTTGATTCTCGGTTAGAGATCTCTATGGCTCGGGACTTGTATCCTTTTCAAGAATATTAAGTATATTCCTCCATTCTGCTTCACTCTTTCAGTCTAACTCCAGTAGATGTCCTTTAAGTACTTGGTAGGCTCTTGTCTTCGGTGAGAACCTTTTGGAATGAGCCTTCATCATTGCTTTGATTTCCTCCATTTTGGATTCAGGAGGCATGACTGATACTAGGGCTCTTTCCCTGATTTCTTTCTTGGAGTGCAAGGCAAAAGTCCTTCTTGCCGATATCTTGTCTTGAATTTATTTTGGCATATTCTCTGATATTTCTATAGGGAGGTATTTGTATATGCACATCATCTTGATGATTGCCTCCTCAATCTTATTTTGATCCAAGGGATCCAATTTTAACCATCTTCTGACTTTGGAGTCAGTAATTGATCATGATTTAATCATTTGTGCACATACCTCATCAATGGTTTTAGGAATCGTGTTCTTTTCCTCTTGAACACCTTCATCCTGTTCTGTATCCTCAATATCTTCCCTGGTTCTAATGAACTTTCTTCTCTTTGTTGGTCCTCTTTTCTGTGTTTTCGGTTTCCTCTTGTAGGTTCTTACTTGACCTTTATTCAAGGGTGAAGGACTTGTGTCCTTAGCTGTCTGACTTCTTGTCCTTGAAGCAGTTGTGGTTCTAGGCTTCTTAGCTAGTGTTGGTACCGGTGTATCTGACTCTATAGACTCATAGTCACTTTCTTGCTTAGCCTCACCGACGGGTGACTGTCCCTTGGTTTCTTCTAACTGTTTGGTTTCTTCCTCTGTGACTGACAACCTTTTCTTCAATTTTTTTACCATTTTATCTTTCTTCCTGTCTATTTGCTTCACAACCAAGCCAGTTTTGATTCTTGCTTTGGCCTCTTCATAAGTTTTGAACTTTGGTTTTGTTTTGATTAAAGGTTCATTTATCAATGCATCGATTGCATTGGATGCTTGATCAATGTTTACCTCATAGTCTAACGGCTGTAACCATGTTTTCCTTGGTACAATAGGTTTGATGTATGTGTGGTCTGTGTCAACCATGAAACATATATCATTCTTGAATTTCTCAATAAGTTGCTCTGGGATCCTTACTCTTTTCTGCATTCTCTCCTTGAATCCAATAAAGTACTCATCCATGACTATCTCAAAATTGTCTCCTAGTGATGTTATGTACTCATTGATCTAGATGGTTACTGGTCTAGTGGTATCCCATTTTACATCTCCTACTGATGGAAAAGATTCTTGGAAGTAAAAGAAAATGCACATAATAAGTGAGCCAAACTTACATGTATTTGTCTTTGCATTTCTGATTGTTCTCAAGTTTTCTTCTAACTAGTTAAGTAGAAGTTCTTAAAAATCCAACTGAGTTCATTTCTTTACAATCTTATATGTTGTATCCACTACTCTGGATGCTATGTTTTTCATCCTGCTAGCTTGAAAGAATTTTTAGCCTAGGACACATGCTCCAAATTTTAGTTCATCATTTGTGATAGTGGATACCTTCAGTCCTCTTCCATCACACTCGGCTCTTGTGTTCTTTTCAATCTCAGCCTTGGGTGGGTGTTCAATGCCTTTACCTTATCGGTTATTGGATAACTGGTGACTGCGTGAATAAAATCTCGGGTTATCATTTTAGGCTCATCCAGCCATAGCTTGTGGTTGTGAATTATGCTCAGTAGTAACCGAATTCACCCGGTCTTGAATACCTTTGGGAACAATAGGGCATTTGTGAGCCCTTTCACCTCTATGTGCTTGTGCTCATCTTTAATAGATCCATCATCATTACTAGCTTCTTGTAAGCTTGTTCCACCTCCAGGTTGCCAATTTTTGCAATCTTGCAGTGAATTTATGCTCGCATGTCTTCGACGAGAAAAATCCTAGCTAGTATTCGCGATAATGCTCCAGCATTTTTGAGTTTTGATGCAACCTCAGGGCATATCTTGTAATGGGGTTCCTCGCAGGTAGAATTCTCGATAAGTTTAACCTTGTCCTTCTTTATGTTCTTTAGTTTGGTGTTTCTTGAAGTCGTGGCCATTGTTTTAGACATTTAGGGCTTTCTGTGAATGCATAAAATAGAGTTCTCGGATATCGTAGGAACTTATTATTTACTTCTGTAGTGGTCACGGTATATTTTGGAGTGTTGTGGGTCGAGTTGAAGTCACTCTGTGATGTTGTCGTTGTGTGCTCAAATTTCACTTTCGTCGCTCTGCTCTGCTCGCTGGTGAATAATGAAACCCTTCCATCATCTTTTTATAGATGTTTACCCTAAAAATGAGTCATTAATGTTCAACCACTCCTCGGTGTGTGAAGACGGAGTCGTCGGGTTAAACATTAACTTCTCTCTTCGGTGACAACGCGATGCTTCGGGGCATTCGTCCAACTTCTTGCTTTTACCAACGAGTTTCGGTGTATGACGAAGATAACTTTGTCTTCTTGCTTGATTACCGACGAGTTTCGGTTTACACTAGCAGCTTTTTCTTTTACATGTTAATCAACGAGTTTCGGTAAGTGCAGACAATACAGCTTTGAGTGTATACCGATGGATTTCGATATGTGTTACCCGATGGAATAGTTTTCACAAATTTTAACAAGTAATATCATGATGCATCTTTACTTATGCTAATTTGGCATTTCATCAACATATTATGGAACTGATGTAAAATACTACTTAGTGTAATGCAGTTCCATACTTACTTGTTCTTCTTAGGTGGGGGTGGTGATGTCACCATATCCATTGGATAGGGTGTCACCAATTGCATTACTCGGTCCAACTTCATCATTGTTGGTAGCTTTCCTCCACATTTTGTTTCTCATCTTCCGGATGTCTTCAATGGTATTTCCATTGGGAAATGTGTTGGTCTCTGTCATTCGGTCTTTGCAGTCTTTCTTGAGATGACCAACTTTATGACAGTGTAAGCATGCCATTACGGGGTTAGTCCAGTCTCTAGACTTTCTTGTCCATTGTCTCATACAGTTTGCAGCAATGTGACCAAATCTTCCACATATTGTACAATTTGTCCATGTGTTGTAATCCCATACATACTGGTTACCGACTCTTTTCGGTTGATAGGCAGTTTCTTGACCTTTAGGCTTCCATGCTTGCTTTTTCTTCTTCCAGCATTCACGAGTTGTGTGTCCATTCATTTTGCAAGTAGGATAGTATTTGTCCACATAGGTTTCCTTCTTCGGTTGTTTCATCTCAGACTTACATTCATATGCTTTATGTCCTTTCTTCTTACATTTATAACAAGATCCTATGAATGAAGATGTGGATTTAGGAATACCTTTCATTTTGCTCCTGCATACATTTGATGTGTGGCCTTGCTTTCCACAATGATTGCATGTCAAATTTCTTGGTCTTGGATTTGCATAGACATTCTTTGGATTAGCTTGATTGGGTGATTCTTCATTCTCGGTATAGCTTAGACCAGTGTTGTTGATTCTTCGTTGTCCATCAAGAAAATCATCCATTCTTTTATTGCTTTCTTCAGCTTTCTTGATAATTTCATTATGTTCCTGCTAAATTTTGATTTCTTGTTTCAGTTTTTCATTTTCTTCCATTGGCTCACCGATAGCTTCTATTCTTTCAATGAGTTCAATATTCATTATGTTTGCCTCTTGACTCATAAGAATAATCTAATTTTTAATCTCATGGTGATGTTCTGTTAATCTTTGTATTTCAGATTCTTTCTCTTGTAGTTTTTCAGTAATCTTCCTTCTATCATCAATAGCTAGTGTTCTTTCTTGCTCAGCTTGTCTAGCATTATTCATGACAACAATCATTCTTACCATTTGTGTCTCTTGACCAATTTGCAAAGATTTCACTTGTCCAGCCAGATGTTGGTTGATTTCATTTAGGCTTGTGATGCTTTCTTCTGATGTGACTGATGCTTTGCTTGTAGTTGATCCTGAAGACTCAAAGAAATCGGGTATCTCTTCCTCATGGTAATCTATTTCATTATAGCGAGATGCCATAATCTTTCTTTCATCTAACAGTTGTCTCATCTTGATTCTAGCTTCTTTATACTGCTCATAGAAGATCTAAATTTCTAGCTTTTTATTCTCAATACTCTTGTCAAGTCTGTACTTCTCCATTGTATGATCTTTTCTCTTAAGCCTTTAAGCTTTCCAAATAAGAGACTTAGCTCTAATACCAATTGTTGTAATTAATGGGAAGTGTGTACTGAGAGGGGAGGGGTGAATCAGTACCTCTAAAATTTTTTGTATCTTTTAACCTTTATCCTTTAAGTTATCAAANAGAAGATCTAAATTTCTAGCTTTTTATTCTCAATACTCTTGTCAAGTCTGTACTTCTCCATTGTATGATCTTTTCTCTTAAGCCTTTAAGCTTTCCAAATAAGAGACTTAGCTCTGATACCAATTGTTGTAATTAATGGGAAGTGTGTACTGAGAGGGGAGGGGTGAATCAGTACCTCTAAAAATTTTTGTATCTTTTAACCTTTATCCTTTAAGTTATCAAATGTTTATCCAACCATCTGTTCTACACTATCTTGATGTAAGACTTATCAATTCTTTAACTTAATCAAACATGTGAACATTCATAGAAACATTTATGAAAGTAATTGACACATAACACAAGATATGATAACGCAGAAAACTCTTATTAGGAAGTAAAAACTGTGGTGGGGATGGCACCCACAAATTCTTCACTATCTGCAGATTGGAAGGGGCTGATTAAGGCTTACAATTTGATCACTTCTGATAATCTACCATGTTAGGAGTATCTGTGGAGACCTATTAAAGTCTACTATGTTAAGATATTTAGCAACACTGTTTAGTGTGGACTTGGTTAAGAGATTTACAATTGGATGGTTAAATCCACCTTCCTTCAAAGGATTTTTACATTTTGCTTCACTTGTTAGAATGTAAGAAAATTACACTTTGACCTGGTGTATGCAATCTCCTATTGTTGATTACAGGTCCATTTAATATTACATGTATAAGTGTATCACCTAATGTGATTGAATAATACCTCTGTTGCTCGGTAGCCTCTGTTCTTGGTTCTTGATAACCAAATTTAGCTTTTGTTGTTCTGGTTCTTGAAACTTTCAGTCTGATCCATAGATGTGCTCGTAGGCTTCATTCATCCTCTCATCCTCCATAATGAATGATTTCAACATCTATTTATAAGATAGATTGACCTAATTAAGTTTCACGTAAAACAATATTAACTCTAAGATCATAGGTTTACAACTTGACCTTGATCCTTTAGTCTATGTGTTTTAAATTAGTTACACTGATTAAAACACTTACAATAATGTTTTTTGTCCCTAAAGTAATAGTTTTAAAACAAATCAAGACTCTATAAATAGAACATGACTGTTTTATCTGACGTGGAAGTCAGATCCACTTTTTGCGGGCTGTAACTCACTTTCGGTTTATGTCGGTCGGTTATGCTCTGAAGTCAGTTAGACTGTCTCTCGGTGTTCCTTTCTTGAACTATCTCTCAGGTTCCACTTTGATTGCTCTGTCGGTTTGCACTTTGTCCTGCTTGTCGAGTTCCACTGTCGGGTTCCTCTTTATCCTTTTCACTTTGCATTTTCAGTTTACACACAAAACTATGTCATCGATTTTCTTTGTACTTAGCAACTTTCGGTGATCTTTGATATCTGTACTTTCGGTGTTCCTGAAAGTCTGTCTTTCAGTTTATGTTTACCGAAGATCTTCTTTGCATACTGATGGCAAAATAATGTCATCAAACAATGCATAAATAGAAACTTGAACTGAACTGGACCTGATCATGTTGATTTAGTCACTTGATTTTTTTGAAAAGTAGGATTATCTAGGGCAAAAGAGTATCATCAGGGGTTTTGACCACCCAACCATGGATCTTTCAATTGTGACCAATTGCCACCCGCACGACTTCCAAAGGAAGTATCCCAGTGCTTCCTAGGGCACACGAGCACGGTATCCATTTTCTTGTCATCCAAGACTTGGTGTAGAACCCACAACAATCACAACCAGTCAACCTAAAGACATCCTTGCCTACCAGGTGACCTTCCTAGCTTGACGTTGCACTACTAGTTCCAGTGACAGGTGTATACTATCCGTAGCATAGTACAACCTTGGCCAAGGTCTTTGGTAAATACAAACACATACCCCATGTAGTCAATGTCACCACCAATCTTGTCCCTTAGACCTCCTAGTTCGTTTCATCATATATTACTATCCAAATGGCATAAAGCCTTATGCTAGTAAGTCTTTAGGAAGTCTATATTTTACCCATCCTAGGGTTGGTGTTATAGATTAGATAAGGATAAGAGTTCAAGTTTCATTCTAACTCAAGTTGCAGGCTCTCATAACATTCAAATATGACTTGGAGGAGCGACACAAAAGGGAGACCAATCAAACAAACCTTAGCTGGAATTGCATGCATGTTGATTTAAACCTTAAGATTCTATCCTAACAAAATGGTTTTCAGATTTCATTTCCTTATTCCAAACCATTATATCCTTAATGTTTATTGCTTGCATATAGGTTCAATATGTTTCAAAATCAATAACAAATGCATGCAAAAACTTTATTTCATCCAAATAGAGATGTTGACATAAAAGCCATTAACCAAGAAGCATTTGCATGAAGACATGCAGCAAGAACATAAATTCTTGATACTTAAATGATCTATTATGATGTAGATATAAATTCATAATGCTAATAATAAGAGCTTGATGCTGATAGAGATGCCAAAATATGACTCAATGCTATCATTATGCAAACTCAAAATTATCATAACAGCTTGATGCAGACACAATGCTATAACGCCACTGGTGTAATCCATGTTGCAGAATGAAACTATGATGCTCCCTGAGAAAGCCTCAAGAGGAGTATAAGTTGGAAATGCATGAAGAACAACTTACATGTAGATAGTAAAAAAAAACTAGAGACAAATATGTAGTTTGAAACCATAAAAATAATACAATTCCAATGCCACGGAATATAAGTAAATTGATTGGCAACCTTGCATCTATTTCAAAATCAGGTGATCATATAAGAACAAGATCGAATCATTCAAATGTACTAAGCTTCCACAAATTCAACATCGAAATAAACATTTACATGCATGTTTGACCTTCATAAGTTGATGGTGATCGAGTTGCACAAGCTCTCACCAAAACAAGCCTTATCCATAGTAACCAACAATAAGCAAACATAAAAGATGCTTCTGTCTAGAAGCCTTCTCCCCTGCCCCAAATAAAAAACAAGAAGCAAGAATAATAGTCCCTCTTCATCGTCCACTAAGTCTTTTGCTTGGTGGTGGCAAGCATAACCTCTTGGCAAGAGGTGGTTACTCTTGCCACCTATGACAAGAGGTACCACCATAAAATCAATCAAAAAATAATCCTCAAATATTAAGAAATCAGAATAGCTCATGAGGAAATAATGAGCACCGCATTAAATTAAGCAATAAAATATATATCCCTATATATTTATGAGTATGCAAACGTGTGCGCACGCACGCACACAAGTGTGTGTGTGTGTGCGCGCGCGCGCGCTTGTATCTGATAGTATGCATTTATGTATATAAATATATAATATACAGGCCAAAAGTAATATCAAAAAATATGAAATGCGGGGATAGTTAATTAGTGAACTATTAAGGTTGTTCTTTAAATCGATAAGGTAACCAGACACCAAGGACCACATAACCTCCTAGACACTCAACTATCACTAGCCCTTCCTAAGAAATTGAAAACGGTTGTGGTTCTTGCTCGGATGGCATTCCCGACTTTTGTTATTTGCTCATGCGCTCCTACATTAATGGTACTCTTTCCCCGCTCATGGGATGGTTCTCCTGCATCTACTGACAAGGATGGATTAGATATCCATGCCATTATAAATTAAAAAATTCACAATTTCCAAATTAAACAAAATTACATCAACAATTTATTTTCCTATTTTCCTTAAAAGAAGATTCAATTCAAACTATACTTCACAATCTACATAACCAAAAATTAATACAATTAAGCATTTCCATTATCATTAAAACTCATATAACATAATTTAATTAAAATACATTTAACGGCCATAGTCACATTTCACTAAAAATTAGTTATTATAGTTATAAAATGATAAGGTCACTAAAAAGGTATGTAACATTTTGTATATGTTTCGTGGGGAGAAACTTCCCCCATTTCGTTTGCAATTGAGGAACAACAAAATAAAAGATGGACAAAGACAACAACTAGTAAAGCTCCTTTAAATCAACCACTAGTGTTGATTGATTTTATGTTGTTCAAGTATGAATATCGACAAAGGTGTCCTTTGCCAAAATATGCTAACTGAAGCATCCTCATTGAGTTGTGATTCACACAGGATGTTGAATATGTCAGGATTATGAAAGTGATCTTACATATGTAACCGACAAAAAGTGTCCAAAGTAATGCCTTGAGTAATATTGTGCCCCATATTAAAAAAAGTTTAAGGCTTTTAGCTTATGATACTACATCTGTTGGAAGCTATTCTTTTTCAAATCCAACCATGTTCAATTGCCAACCTTAAAATGATAAGGAAGATTCCAATCTAACAATCTTTTACAAATGAAGCTGGAATTTCTCTAGTCTTGAATCTTAGCATGGGTTTTGAAAGATGCTATGTAAATGATGTTAGCTTTGTCATGTTCTTGGTGTTCATCTATTGTAGCATGTACATATAAAGAATCTGGAATCTCACATATAGTCAGATGTTAAGATCCATAGCACACCCCAAACCTAGTTGCTTCATAAATACACGAGTAATCTGGCTAATAGTTTTGTCAAATGGTGTATAGATCAAATCCAAACACCTAGGAAATTTCAATCTCTAATTCAATTGTTTAACATCAAATAATAACACTAATCCATGAAATACAAGATTCGAACTACTGCAAAATAGCGAGATAAACTTTGTATTGCAAATCTAAAATATAAAGTCATCTATTTGATTTTATTGAATTTATTTTTTAAACAAATAGAAACTGCTAAAATGATCTCTCTCGGCATCTTCTACATATATTTATCTAAATCTAAATTATATGCTAGCTGTGAAAGCTTCAGTCCGCTGATTCTGTCATTTCTCGAAACTCAAATGTGTGTATTACTCATAATGATGCTCATCTATCTGATCAAACTTTACACCCTCCATTCTCTTATATGTACTTCTGTTCTTTGGGTTTAAAAAGCAAATGGGTTGTGATCATACTCATATCAAACTCTAAAATTTGAGAAGAGAAAAGGTTGCAATGATGAAAAGAAAAACTTCTTACTAACTGATAATCAAATAATCTTGCAGAAGTCTATGAAACAATGGAGCTTCATTTTCGAATTATACTGCTATTATCTGGCATATTATTGAAGAAACGCTTCTTGTAGTGCCCTTGCTCCTATACATGGCAGTGGCCTACAATGCACAGACTATATAGTTGTTTGTCATATTGCAGAACAGAATTTCTTACAGCAAGGTGGCTTGAAGTGTAAGATGAGGAACATAGTACTAACTACTTAAATAGAATATAATCTTATGGATCAACTATTACAGCATTAAGAGACCTTGATGATGCAAAGATATTTTCTTGTAAATCAGATCATCCTCTCTTTATTTCTTCTAAAGAATGACTAAAGATATAAAACATTAATAATGTTAAGCTTTTGCTTCTAATTAGCCTGCGGAGAAACCTCAACATTGAATACTATCTTTGAAGGGTTAGGGGAGTGTGGCTAATCAGGGTAAGGAGAGGTTGGACAGTGCTGAGAAAAATTATGTCAAATTTCATAGAATCATCTAGACTTTAAATATGCAGAGAGAACCGGAAAAAATGGGTACTTTGGGTATAATCATTTTGGACAGACTCATTCGCTTCAAGTGGAAAGGAACGAGTACAATTGAAAATTGTTAAGATCTGTACTATCAATCTTTCATGTTTTGGAATTGATTCAGTTTCATGTTTGATTATGAATGCGCTGAGCCTACCTAGATTTACCCAATTATGAACTATGATGAAAATACTGAACTAGCTGTAACAGACACGTATAGAATTCTCTATACAAAACATAAACTCACTTTACTTGTTTAATATACTTCATACGTATAATGGTATGAAGAAAATTAAATCTTGTTCAGAAGTGCAGTGTTGAAATTGCATGTCAATGCAACCATCGAATAAAATGAAATATTTTAGCACAGAAAATATAAATAACACTCCAACTTTCCAGTCTTTGAACGAGAGGAAGTCACATACCAATCATAGAAAGACCCTCAAATTGATGAGGCAACTTCATACAATGATAAAAGAACTATACAAGAGTGACTTCAACAATCTGTCACCCTCAATATGAGAACTATGATCGCTTCGGGATAACAAAAGCATTGTTATCTAAAAACTCTCTCACTTTTTCTTTTTCTTTTTGACCAACATCGATCAGCCAGTAGAGTATCTTAACAGTTCCATAACTTGGAGCACAGCCTTGTTTCTTCATTTGATCCATCAAAAATAAGGTTTTTTTTGAGTCGCGTCTTTTCTTGAGACCACAAAATAATATGTTATATGTAACATAATCTGGAACCAAACTTTTTTCTTTCATTTCATCTAACATTGAGAACGCAATATCAAGCTTGTCTTCTTTACATAATGCGTCAATTAGTATGGTATAGGTTACAACACTTGAAATAATGCCAACCATTTCCATGCTTTTAAATAGCTTTAAAGCCTCGTCCATTTCACCATTTTTGCAATGACCAGAAATCAAACAGTTATAAGCGATTACATTAGGAGTCATGCCTTCATCAAGTATCTTATTCAGCAATAGATGTGCATTAGCAAGATCACCTGCTTTACACAAACCATCAATGATTATGTTGCATGTCACTTCATTAGGTTTCAAACCCTTTATTGTCATTCTGTCTAACATTTGAAATGCCATGCTCATGTGTCCTGCTCTGCAGAATTCACGTATCAGATTATTATATGTTACCACATTAGGGAGACATCCTCTGTCTACCATTTGAGAAAACACTGAGAATGCCTCCTTTGCCCTGTTACTTCGACAGAAACCAGTAATCAGAGAGCTGTACGTAACAACATTTGGAGAAGGACCGAATTCCGTCATTTGTAAAAACAAATTGTAAGCGTCAACTGTTTTTCCAGTCTTCAAAAAGCCATCTATCAAGCTAGTATAGGTGTAGGTGTTAGGAAAATAGCCATGTTGTATCATTTTGCATACTAAAGCTAGAGCTTCATTTACCCTTTCCACTTTGAAAAAACTATCAATCAGAATGTTATATGTAACAATATCTGGAGAATAATGAGAACGTCTCATTCCAACTAATAAACCCAGAGCTTCATCTTCCCTACCCACTTTACAAAGACCACTTATTAGAGCATTGTATGAAAAAGTATCAGGAAAAATGCCATCTTGCATCACTTGAGCTACCAAAACTAAAGATTCATCTATCCTACCTTTCTTGCAGAGAGCATCAATTAGGGTGTTGTAGGTAATAATATCAGGAAAACAATGGATACGCCTCAT
>MU225197.1:836565-852150 GCA_018584345.1 Thuja plicata
ATATTTAATATAGGTCCACTTCTAGGAGTATGAGCCTAATTGGAATTTAATTCTCATATGTCAGCCTCTCTAGAAGTTTGTGCCCTAGACTAGTATATAAGGAAGCCTTCTCCTCTCATTTTCTATGGATGAGGATCATCTACGCATAATCTATGGAAGCGATCATCTACTTTAAATCATTCAAGCATTCAAGCATTCAATATTAAATTCAGAAAGGAGATCCATTAGTAGCCATTGAAGGATTCAAGCTCTATGGAACCCTCTTGTTGAAGATTTCTCCATCCATATCCATTCAAGCTTCTTCCTATTCCAAGATCCATTCAAGATTGGTGTTGAAGATCTAAAGGCAATTTATTTGAGACATCCTACAATTCTACATCCATTTGGAGCATCCATACTTGTGGATTCAAGGATTCAAATCCTCCACAAGGGTTTCAACATAAGCAAGGTGAAATATTCTATTTACTTTGTTTATTACTGCAATTTCGATTCTATTTCAAGGTTAATTCAAAAACTGAGGTTTGACCAAGGCAAACCCCCATCCAAACAACAAAAAACCCTTTTTCTTGTAGGTACAGGTATGAAACAACGAATTACAGAGTAGATTTGGATACCCTTTTCAAAAAAAATTTGGGATCCGCAAATGAATTTTCCATCGTAGCAATGTAGGTCAAGGTCGACATAAAGGGGTACAATTGTGCCCCCGTATTTGGGTCAAGGTCGACCTTGCTTAGAAAAGAAAATTATTTCTAGGTTTTCTCCGTCTCTGTGTTTCCAGGCCAGGGCAAGTTGCAAAATTTGTATAAACTCAGTACAGACACCAGAAAACAACAATTTCCTGATCTTCTACTTTGAGGTTAGTATTTGTCTTCAATTCATTTCAATTAATATTTTAATCTTTTCAGATCTATTACACACTCTCCTCCCAAAATGGAATGTAAGGTTTTCCTCTTTCTTCTTGTTTCTAATCGATTGATTCATTTGTGCATTGACCATTTTCTTGGGGTTAATCAATTTGGATCTTTCCTTTGTGAATTTGGGGCTAAGAGGAGAATCTTACCTTCCCCAACTTTTCATATGTAAAGGGGTATTATTTAGATGTGCAAGTCTCTTGTACCCATCTCATCCTAATAATAAAAATAATGTAAATTTACCTCTTCATAATTCCTTATCTCAAATTGTTCATAACAATGGTAAGCCCATTCAAGAAGTTGTTCAAGAGATAGGATACACTCAACCTCCTCCTAGTTTTGAAATTTCCAATCCTATTCCCACTTCAATTCCCTCCATTTCTACTTATTCTCCACCTATCATTGCAACTTCCTTTCAACATTCTAATCCTCTTCTTGTGGGCCTTCCTAATCCTAGTGCTCCTCTTTTTCCTTCAAGCATGCCAAGTGTTTCATTTCCTACAACCATTCCCACTTATCATAGTGTTCCCTTTTCATATCCCACCATTCCCGCTATGTCCAAAAATATGCCAAACACTTCCAACCTATCTCTTCCTACAATTCATTCTAATGATCCAACCGTTAACAATCTAGCTCAAACTGTGTCTTCTTTGTAACAACAACTTGCTTCCTTGATGCAATCCAAATTCAACATCCCTACATGTGACATTGATAGTCCTTTGTCTTTAGATATCACTCATGTCATTATATCACACTCCCTAGAGATTCCTCATCTTGAGACTTATAATGGCAAGGGCGATCCTTTGACTCATGTCAAAACATTTCAAACATTGTGTAGTGATTTCTCTCATGATCACAATTTTATGACAAATTTGTTTACTAGGACCTTTCGAGATAAGGCCTTACAATGGTTTTGTTCATTGCCCCCTTATTCTATTGATTCTTTTCACAAACTTGCTAATGTTTTTTTCCAACAATTTAAAAAAAAGACATTGGTCCTCAAATCTCTTTAACTGACTTATGCATTGTAAACAAGGTGTTAAAGAAAAATGACTGATTTTACTGGTAGATTTAAGCATTTGCATGCTCATATTTCTTATCCTATGTCTGATAATGATGTTCAACTCATTTTTATTTCTAATTTACAAAAAGACATTAGAGATAAGATTCTACTTTCTATATTCCCTTCCTTTACTCAAGTTTGTGCAGTGATAAAAGAACTATACAAGAGTTACTTCAACAATTTGTCACCCTCAAGGTAAGATAACTATGATCAATTCAATATAATAAAAGCATTGTTATCTAAAAAGTCTCTCAATTTTTCTGTTTGAACACCATTGATCAGTTAGTAGAGTATCTTAATAGTTCCATCACTTGGAGCACAACCTTGTTTCTTCATTTGATCCATAAAAAACAAGAGCTATTTTTCAGCGTCATGTCTTTTCTTGAGACCACAAAATAATATGTCATATGTAACATAATCTGGAACGAAACTTTTTTCTTTCTTTTCATCTAAAATTGAGAACACAATATCAAGTTTTTCTTCTTTACATAATGTGTTAACTAGCGTGTTATAAGTTACAACATCTAAAATAATGCCAACCATTGTCATGCTTTTAAATAGCTTTAAAGCCTCATCCATTTTTCCATTTTTGCAATGACCATAAATCAAAGGGTTATAATCGATTACATTAGGAGTCATGCCTTCATATAGTATCTTATTCAGCAATAGATGTGCACTAGCAAGATCACTTTCTTTACACAAACCATCAATGGTTGTGTTGCATGTCACTTCATTAGGTTTCAAACTCTTTATTGTCATTTTGTCTAACATTTGAAATGTCATGCTCATGTATCCTGCTCTGTAGAATTCACGTATCATATTATTATATGTTACCACATTAGGGTGACATCATATGTCTACCATTTGAGAAAACATTGAGAATGCCTCCTTTGCCATGTTACTTCGACAAAAACCAGTAATCATAGATCTGTACGTAACAACATTTGGAGAAGGACCAAATTCCATCATTTGTAAAAACAAATTGTAAGCTTCAACTATTTTTCTAGTCTTCAAAATCCATCTATCAAGCTAGTATAGGTGTAGGTGTTAGGAAAATAGTCATCTTGTATCATTTTGCATACTAAAACTAGAGCTTCATTTACTCTTTCTACTTTGAAAAAACTATTAATCAGAATGTTATATGTAACAATATCTGGAGAATAATGAGAACGTCTCATTCCAACTAATAAACCCAAAGCTTCATCTTCCCTACCCACCTTACAAAGACCACTTATTAGGGTATTGTATAAAAACGTATTAGGAAAAATGCCATCTTGCATCACTTGAGCTACCAAAACTAAAGATTCAGCTATCCTACCTTTCTTGTAGAGAACATCAAATAGGGTGTTGTACTTGTAATAATATCAGGAAAACAATGGATACTCCTCATTTTGTCTAGGAGCTCTAGTGCTTTCTCAGTTTTACCCCATTTACACAAAGCCTTTATGAGGGTATTGTAAGTGAAGACATTTGAATGGATGCCCATATCTTCTATTTCAGCAAGGAGAGGATAAAGTTTGTGGAGGTCGCCATCATTCCCAAGATCGTCCAAAAGGGCATTGAAAGATACAACATGGAGAGGAAGGCGTTTAGTAATGGTTGACTGGAAGAGGTCCCACGCCTTGTTTGTGTTGCTCGATTTACAAAGGGCCTTAATGGATTTATTGAATTGTACAACATCAGAGGTAGGAGATATGTTTTGTAAAAATGTGTCTATGTGTGGGGAGTTATGGAAAACTACAGAGAAAGATAGAGGGCGTGGGAAGAAAGAAAAAAATACAATGAGTGGGTAATATTTGTTACCTGTTTCAAGATTGGGAGTCACGATTTCATGGTGATGTTGGTAGCAGAGAGGGTTATCTATGCCCACAAATTTCTTCTCAGTTGAACTTAACCCTAGTTTCCTGCAGATTTCTTCTCAACTAAACTTATTTTTTGTTGAACTTAACCCTAGTTTCCCTCAGATTTCTTCTCAACTGAACTTAATTTTTTTTTTGGCTTCACTTGTCCAATGTGGGTATTGCACTTTCTGGGCAGGCCTAGAATTTGATGGTCGTTTTGGTCGTATATGAAGGCCAAAAATTTATTACACTGTATACATTGATAAGTTATTTTTTTTATAAAACTGTAAATATGACACTTAAATTTATTAATAAACCGTCAATTTTTTTTAAGAGCAATCTAGTATTTTATTTAATAATGTAATTATATGTGATTTTCTAATATGTATATATCTTTTATAAATATATGTTATTTCATAATATATATGTTGTTATTTTGATCATTCTTATATTAATATTAATATAGAATCTTTTTAAAATAAAATATATGAATTTTAAAAGGTGTTTTACTAATTTACAATATTTGTATGTAATATACATATTTTTATATTATATATTATATGTTTATATTTTTTTTTATTTTTTTTAAATAAAGCATATGAACCTAGAAACTTGCTTATTTATTTGAGATTTTTGCATATATTATTAATTTATTGCTATTTTTAATTTCCAAATAAAGTATATAAATTTAGAAATTTAGACTTTTGCATATATTGTTAGAGTAAAGAGGTATTTTCACTTATTAATTAAATCATTATTGATTTAATTATTAAGACACCTTATTCACTTATTAATTAAATCATTATTGATTTAATTATTAAGTCACCTTTTTATCTCTAGTTTACTTAAGCTAAACTTTAACCATGTTATAATTAATTATTTTATTAATTATTCATGCAACCTAGGTTTCTCCACCTTTTGGTGTTCGATCTCCTTTATAAGGATTAATCTCTTTGTATTTTGTAATTTCATTCCATTATTATTGAATCAATTGAGGGTGTTTCCTCTTTCACAGATCTGTTGTTTCTGGCCTCCATAACTTTTGCTTCTCTCTTTCTGTGATAGGTGTTTGCATGCAAGTGATTCTTGGGAGCTATAGGGTTGATAGTTTTTCATCAACTTCAATATGGTATCAGAGCTCCAGATCTTCATGCCCCTATTCTCTTTATGAGAGATTTGGACTTGTTCTTCAGATCTGTGTTTTCATGAGGTTTTGTGGTTCAGATTTTTGTGGATCTAGTGGAGTTATTTTTCAGAGCACTTTGAGCAAAAACTATCATCACGGTTGAGCTCGGAAGGCCCAAAACCCCCTATTTTCATATAGGGCTTGTCAAATTTGGACACAGTTGAAATCTGGGCCCTCTCTTTTGCATGGACAACCTTGGCACGCTTTTGGAGGCAAAAAATCACCTCATTTTTCACACCGCCTCAGTTTTTGTGCTGCCTCAAAATTCACGCCACCATTTTTTTGATTTTTTTTTTGGCATGGCAATTTGGGTTTCTTGGTTCTCTTCTTGTTTTGGACCAATCTTCAGTTTTTTGCTTGTATCTTGGGCAAACGGAGGCATTTTAGCTAAATGAGATATCATCAGAAAGCTAGTTCCGAGCAACCTGATTTTCTAGGTTTCAATTTCTAATTTTTTTGTCTTGCAGTTGTTTTTTCCAGACAAAGTTAGGGTTCCTTTTTGCACTCCAGGAGCCATATCTTGGTTATCTGGACTCTATTTTTTGACTTCCGCATGACATTGGAAAGATGATTCAGTGCTCTATCTTATTTCATCGGTCTCACACCCAAATTCTTCTCCAAGTATTTTTTATTCAGCTTTTTGTGTTTTTTTAATGTGGTGGATATCTTGGATGTTTCAGGTCCTGGGATCATTTTTCGTGCATGAGATGACTTCTTTTTAGTTGTTATTCATGTTTCTACATCTTTATGTCATTCTTGGATATTGTAGATATCTATTTCTATTGTATTTCTTTTTTTGCAAACGCACTAAAATAAAGTGTCATCTGATGCATGCTTGGGATCCTACATATTTTGTGCTTGATTGTACTCGCACTATATTATAAAGTGCCATGGGGGGGTTTGATGTTTTCTTTGTTTTCCATATACCTTTTTAAAGTGAGTGTTCATTCCACAACATTAGCCTCATGATGTGTGTCAAGAGAGTGATCCTTCCATGACACCATCCTTTATATGTGTTTGTACGTTCTTCATCATGCAGTTATTCATGGCAGTCTAATTCAATGTACATGTCATGCCTCTCCCTGCTCAGCATTATGGGGGTATCTCCTATTGGTTCTAATGCTTCCTTGGTTTGATGCAGTGATCTATGTATTCATTATTTGTTCCTACGTACTAGGCAGATGTAGTGGCTGGGTACCTATGCATTTTGGTGAGATGGATCATTTACCATATGGACACTCTTCCATTATTATTTTGGAGGCATCATTCTATCTTCGATTGATTAGCTCTTCATGATTTATTTACATTCTTCTCTACCTAATCATGTTCTATTACAGTGGAGGTCCCAGCATTTATTCTTTGACAATGTTTGCAACTTCATGCTTCAAAGGTGTTCTACATGTTCTTCCTTTGTTCCTATTCTTCTGGGATATTCTCTAGTTGGAGACTTCTTCATTCCTTCACTAGTCTTCATCTCTTTTTGGAGAGGGGTTTTTCCCACTGGGTTTTCTCCCTTTCTCCTCTTTACAAAGATTTTTGTACTTGGATACCTGATGAGGCCTTGTTGTTAGGACCCATTTCCTGCTTTCAGTAGATGTTTCTAGGTTTTTAGCTTCTCCCCAAGTTTATCTTAAGGGGGGGTGTTAGAGTACAAATGTATTTTCACTTATTAATTAAATAATTATTAATTTAATTATTAAGACACCTTATTCACTTATTAATTAAATCATTATTGATTTAATTATTAAGTCACCTTTTATCTCTAGTTTACTTAAGCTAAACTTTAGGCATGTTATAATTAATTCTTTTATTAATTATTCATGCAACCTAGGTTTCTCCACCTTTTGGTGTTTGATCTCCTTCATAAGGATTCATCTCTTTGTATTTTTTAATTTCATTCTAATATTATTGAATCAATTGAGGACGTTTCCTCTTTCACAGATTTGTTGTTTCTGGCCTCCATAACTTTTGCTTCTCTCTTTATGTGACAAGTGTTTGCATGCAGGTGAATCTTGGGAGCTGTAGGGTTGATAGTTTTTCATCAAATCCAAATATATTACTAATTTATATTTATTTTCTAATTTTAATAAAATATTTAAATTTAAAATAATTTATTAAATTATTTTTAAACTTAAAAAATGACAATCAATATTTTTCTTAAAATATAAAATGAAAGGCATTAAAATGACCAACCCCTCATAAAAAATTCATATGACAGGTGGGGGTGACCGTCAAATTCCAGGCTCATTTCTGCCTATTGCATTTTTATTTTATGTCTGTAAGCGGTCATACATAAATGTACCCTAGAGGAGTGATCCATCACTTATTTGATTGAGAGCTTTTCACTTGTCTTATGGATATTTTGTTGAGGATGCTTCTTGATTTTTGTGTGAAAGAAAATTTATTTGGGAAGATTTGTTTTCATTGATTCTTGTGGATCCTTCTTAAATGGTAGTTCTTTTATCATTTATTTGTATGATTTTTTTATAACTAGCAATTGCACCTTGGTGTGCAATGGGTACACAAAAGAGGTATGAAAGGTCATTTAGGAAGAAAATGGTCAATTCTTTGCATACATGTATGTAGTAGAGGTAAAGTGTTTTTGATAAACAAATAAGCAACAAAATCAAGGGTGATGACCCATACAGACAAACCGAAAGTCTTATAGATTAAACTAGGAGCATGTTAACATCACATTAACAACACACCAAGAGTAATAAAAACAAATTGTATTGCGATAAGAGTCCAGGATCCAACTATAAACCATCAACATAGGAATCATATAGCCAATAATATGATTACTATAGTAAACAAATAAACTAACCAACATTAAAGTCTTAACCCCATTAACTAAAAATGTCAAAGTCTTAAGAAACATATTAAAGATACTATAAGCACCACATGCCTTCGAGAGTTTGAAATAAAAAAAAATATAAAGGAAACCATAACCAAAACTAAATAAGATTAACACCTGATTGGGAAAGAACCCCAACCCAATCATCAGTGAGGAACTTGAAAAGTTCCTTATAATTTTATTTATTGTCAACATTCGGTCCCAACATACTCTTCTATAGAAAGCACATGAAGGTGGCAAAGCTATGCATAACCCTTAGGATGAAGTAGGATATAGAAGCTACTTTCCTATCCAAGTCCATCATTGTGGTATTCATCTTGTTCAAATTGTCCTTCAACACCATGCATCCATCACACGTCCCAATGAAATTGCCTTTACAGGTCCCATTAATTCCCTCAGGCATCATGTCATGTGTCATATCAATAGGGCCAGAATTATCACTCTCAAAGACATGAGTAGAAGAGTCATCCCCAGACTCATCAACCTCCATAGTTTCCTCCTTATTCTAATCCTCCTTTTGGCCCCTTTCCTCCATACCTTCCTTTATATTATTTTTCCCATTACCATTATTGTCATTTTCCTTAGGATCGTCCTCAATGTCAAACTCTTCAATCTCCTTATATTTACATTTATTGGGTGACCTAGTGGCAATTCTATAGGATTTCCTTTGGGTGTTTTGTTCATCATCCCCCTCCTCATCTGTAGCAACCTCTTGGATAATACAGGTGGATTTTTCCGCTTTACTCTTAGACTTGGCATGTGTCTTACTTTTTTTGTTGAAATGCTCAATTTTAATGGTGGTCATCCCAATAGAGTGGGTGGGGGTTTTAGGTCTAGGGTGGCTCAAACCAGCCTTCAAACTAGGGTTATGCAGGCAATGTTTTTGCTGGGACCCGGAGTGTCAATAATGCTAGTGGAGGGAGGGGAGCAAGGCAGAGGTGAAGCTTCACGAGCCACAATTTGGCGGGGTGGGCACAAAGCAAGGTGACAATGATAGAGGCAAAAAATGAGGCATTGGTGGAGGGAAATAGGATTTTTACACTACCCCTTGGCAATCTCCATAACTTCCTTAACAGAGTTTTCTAGAGAATTTAAAATAAAAAATGGAAAGGAAATTAAACTTCTATTGCGGAAGTGATTCAAGATAGGCATGTGGCAATAATCGTAGATCTTGAAGTATCCTTCAAGAATAAAATATTTTATTATCATGAGGCATACTTGGTCCTAGGGTTTAGCGAGTTTTTCTCTTTCATAACCACCGTGCATTTTAACAAGCGACTCCTGAAAAACTAGTTCATACTTTTAGTATCTAAAACCCTACTTTTTTTTCTCCTATTTTTATCAATCGTGGGAAGCCAAGTCACCTTAAAAATCACATCCTCATTCACCTCAAAGCTAATACCACCCATCGAAACCCTTCTCTCCGCCCACTAACTGGAAAATTGAATGGAGAGATTCTTGTCATGCCTAATCATGTTTTTGAGGAATTGGGAAACTCAAACTTCCCTCCAAATGTACCACACCGTAGCGTCATTTATGAATTCATCTGGTTTTCTCTGCTCAATACAGATCCATCACCACCCATGGTAAAACCAGTATGACACACAATAGTAGCCTAGAAAATTGCAGAGCACATTAACAACTTGAAGGAAAATAAACTCAATAAACTTCTTGTATGAGTTGGTCAATTATGTAACTTCAATCTCCAAGGCACATTATCAGTCGTCATGACACTTTGCTCATGGCAGTCATCTTTTCTTGAGAAGGAAAAGGATGAAACAAATCACAAAACCTTTGGTGTTATAAATGCAAAAAATAATTCTTTTCAGATTCATGTAAAGTATGTAATAAAATTATTACTTGCATGCCAACACATGTTCACGTGGCCAAATGATGAGTTGGATGGCACGTCATCCTTCATGTTACACAACCAAGTGGGAGAAAAAGGCACAGAGACTACCAAGGTAAAGCCTTCCTTAACATTTTTAAATTCATTTTTCTTCATAACTCCAAGCATTATGTTGTGAAACAACACCCACCCCAAAAGCAAGCAAAAATAAGTGTTCCGCATTAGGACAGGGTGTGAGTTTTTTCCTCTTCAATCTGAATTTTGACACTAGGAGGGAGAGCCTTCATCTTTATCCAAAATTTTAATCTAGCGGTAAGATGACCAAAGGAAGACAAAGTATCAACCACCCCATTTCCTTCCCTAAAAATATGATTTTTAGAGAATTCATCGAATCCAAACATCATGCTCTTAATGTCACTCAAAATAGTAGTAGAAGGTCATTTGATTCTAGCATTGCCTCTGATAGCATCCACCACCAGTTTAAAATCCCCTTCCATGGAAAGAGTCCTGAACCCAATAGAAAGAGAAATCTAGATTCCCTAGAAGAGTGTCATGCGCTCAAGTTGATTACTGGACATATCCAAGAGACATCCAGAGTAAGTTGCCATTAAATCACCATCATGATTATGGATCACACCTCCACCTGTATCTTTTCAATTCCTCTGGGATCCATCAAAGTTTAGTTTGGCCCAACCCCTACCAGGAGGTCTCCATCTAGTGTGCTTTCTTAATAATCTTTTAGAGTTGTCAACCATGACATACTATTTAGGTAAATTCAAGTTCTTGGCCAACTTATGGTCCAAGGAGGAAGGTTGGGTATCAATCTTGTGAAGTTTTATGACATAAATATTGTTAAAGAGAAGCTTTAGAAAAGAATTGAACACCACATCCACTAGACACTCAGAGTCCTAAAAAATCGGTTGTTTCTTTCCTTCCAAAGGCTCTAGAAAACATGGGGAGGTGTGATTTTCTACAACTTCTTCACATAGGGGTTAGCGAGACCCCATTTCATTCATCGAGGAACTGGTGAAGACCAAAATTCAAAACCCAGACAATGTTAAGCTTTTGCAACACGTTCTGCCAAAGTTCAACAACAAATTGACAGTGACTTAACAAGTGGGGAATAGTCTCCTCTTCCCACTTACAAAGAAAACATCTATTAGGGAGATGGAATCCTTGACGAGTAAGATTATCGTGGGTAAGTATTTTTCTATGAAGAGTTGTCCACCAGAAGAAAAAAATTTAGGAATGAGGAGGTTGTTCTAGACCTTACCTAGCAGTTGGATGGGATGGTATCTTTGGATAACAAATTGTAAGCAGAATTGACAGTGAAATCCCCTTTTTTGTCTAGCTTCCAAACAAAGGGATCTGCTCTGGGTAATAAAGGGATGTGATCCTTGTTGATCAAACACTATAATTCTATGATTTTATAGTTGAGTTGAGGATATGCCCTCTTGCATTGAAAAAAATTAGTCCACCTTTTATGGGAAAAATAATACCCAATATAAGTCCCAATCAATCTTTGGTAGTCCCCATGAGTCTACTCAAGGCCCCATTAGACTCCAATTTCCCATTTCTAATCTAATCATCTTCTCAAAATCTGATGCTTCTTTTATCCCCAAATTGCCACTTCATACCCTGCTATAAAATATTCTTTCCTTTGATTATGTTATTCCAAATTTTAGATCCACGAGGGAGCCCAAGTGCAACAAGAAGCTTATGAGATTGAACATTTTTTAGGTATTTTGCTTTCATAATAAAGCTCCAGTCAGTTCTTTGAAGAGTTAATTTTCAACCAAGTTTAGAAATCAAGGCCTTGTTCATAGTGGTTATTCTTTTGATCCCTAAACCACCCAACCATTTAGGTTTGCAAATCGTATCCCAGTTAACCAGAGACAACCTCTTCTTTTCCTTAGTGCCCATCCAAAGGAAAGAGATTTGTAATCTTTCTAGTTTATCTGCCATAACACTAGAAATCCTAAAGATAGAGAGGAAGTAGACCAATATCCCTTGGGGGGGGGGCCTTACGGAGTTACAATTTCTCAGTAGTTCTAAGAAGCTTTCCTTTCCAACCAACAAGATGCTTTTGCATTCTTTCAAGGATGGAGTATGAATAGATGGTAGTGACGTCCTTAACCATAACGGGTAAACCCAGACACACACCAAGAAGAACAACAATTTGATAGCATGAGATTTTCTTAACTTTGAATTTAAGGTCCTCCTTAGTGTTGAAGAAGTATAAAGAACTATTCTCATAATTAACATGTTTCCCAGAGACATCGACATACAAAGTAAGGAAAGACTTACATTATTTACCATCAATCACCGAGCTTCTCCCAAAAAATATGGTTTCATCCACAAACTGTTGGAGAAGAGAAGGGGGAGAGTGGAAGCATCTTTGATATTGTGAATGTATTGTTCTCTCCAGAACCAGATTGTAGCGGTTTTGACCAATAACTTCATCAATCATTATAAAGAGGTAAGGGGAAAGAGGATCCCCTTCTTGATAGCAAAGAACCACCTACAAGAACCATTAAGAAGGACCGAGAACTTCACAGTGCTAACACACTACTTATAAGGTTGATAGATATTTCATTGAAGTTCATCTTGGAGAGAACTCAAAACATGAATTCCCATTTAGAACGGTCATGAGCCTTTGAAATATCAAACTTTAGGACCATACCCGGTTCCTTGCATTTTTTCATGAAGTGGACAATTTCATCTGTGGAGCTAGCAACATCCAAGATGTGTCGCCCTGGAAAAAACCTTTTTGGCAGCTGCCAATAACAACTTCAAGGAAGGGCTTGATTTTTTTGACTAACACTTTAGAAAAAAAATTGTACAAAGTGTTGCACATGCTAATAGGCCTAAAATTAGTTAGTGTTTTAGGCTCATGAACCTTGGGGACAAGGGCAATAAAGGTATTGTTGATTTTCCTCTCAAAGTGAAGAGAGTGATTAAACTCCCCCTAGCCATAGAAATTTGCAGGCTTTCAAGCTTAGAGGATATTTCTTTCTTTTGTTTAAAAATATCACCAAAAGTTACCTTGTTCCAATTTTTCACACAGTCTCTGATAATATCCATATTTTGGGAGACACAATACATGGAAGTACCTTGAACAAGCATGTGCCACCAAGTCTTAACACAGTTCCTGAGGTCAGGATGGGTAGCCCACATAATCTCATATTTGAAAGGGATTGGGTCAGAGGGGGGCATGTCAATCCAATGTAAGAGTAGAGGATTATGATCAGAAATAGTTCTAGGAAGGGTTTTTAGGGAGGCATTACATCCAAGGTCCCAATTGGTAGAGACAAGGAACAAATCCAACTTAACCTGGATGAGACTATCACCTTTTTTATTGTTGGTTCAAGTAAAAGAGGAATCCATCAGATCCAAATCATAGAGCCCAACTTTATTTATAAACTCTAACAAATCAACCATGCTATCACAGTAGTCCATTGTCCCCCCTCCCCCATCTTTTTTGAAGGAAAAATGGGGGAGTTAAAATCCTCATCTAACAACCAAAGAGAGTCTGTATCATCAAGAATGAGAGAGAAGATGTCATTCCAAAGGGTCAATCTACCAGTCCGAGTATTAGGGGCATAGACATTTATTTTCTTCCAGTCCATAGATTCATTGGAAAAGGAGATCAAGTAATTAGGGGAGAGGGAAAGGAGTCCCCCATTAACCCTACTAGGGTTCCACATAGTGACAACACCTCCCAAAGCCCCATTAGATTCACTAATTAGGAAGGAGGAAATAGGCCACACTATATCAACAAGAGAGAAAGTTTGAAGAGTCATTTTGGATTTCTTGAATAAGAACAACATCTGCATGAACACTTTTAAAGTAGTCTTTCAGAGCATATTGCTTTTGGGGGTTGTTTAGGCCCCTCGGGTTTAAGGATATGAACTTCATTTCTTTTTTTTGAGGTTAGAATCTAGGTTTTTTTGCATGTCATTGGCAATCTCCTTGGTTCTCTAAGTTCTTCCATTAGGTCTACCTTTACCATTCTCCACCCCACATCCACTTTTTGGGATCTTGCCTTCTTCCTGTGAATAGTCCATTCATCCTTCATAGAATAGAGATTGGAGGGCACAGGGGAGAAAGAAACAAAGGCAGACTTCTTGGTTAGCATTGTTACCCCTAGGCTAGATATCAACCCATTCACCTGGAGCACCTTTAGTGCACTAACAGTCACACTCACTGGCTGAGAAAGCTCCACAATCTTTTCCAAAACTTGGCGCATAGGTTTTGTAGACCCAGTCAGGGTTCCCGTAGAAGATGTCCCAACAAGTAAAGGAGAAGATAGGATTTTTCCCTCCTCCAGGAGTGTTTCACTTGCAACACGAAGCGAAGTGGTGACAATTAATTCATTATCAGTAGCCAAGATTAGACCCAAAATAGGTACATAAAGGTTACCCTATGCACACTTAAACTTTTGAGAGTCGGATAATCCATAGGAGACTTCAAAATATAGAGTATCCCCTCCGTAAATTATTGTGCCTTTTAAAAAAATTTATTTTTTTGTGCAAGAAATGACTCAATGGAGAATTAGTAGCTTCAAGTCAACTATACATTCACATATTAGTATTTGTCTCCCTCTCTACCTCTACATTTGAATGGTTGCGAATTGGATGTTAAGCATAGAGTTTCAAAAATCTAAATCTCTTAAAAAAAACAAAAAAAACTCCTAGAATGTGTTCCAGATGGTCACCCGGCCACCCTTTTGGTTTATGGGGAACAAACTTTTGAGAAACAGGTGCTTTGGGTGTTAGGCATCCGCCTCAAGCAACCTATAGTCATGGTGAGCTGATTTTTCAAATCATCCATTCACAACATTGGAGAGGGTGTGCACGACGATTAAAATCTTGTTGGTCATCAATTCACAGTTAATGATTCTCTCTCTACATCATTGCTTTTTTTTCACTCTATTTTTTGTGGCTGCTTACACACATGCATCTACCATATGTGAAAAGTGTTCTTTTTAGGTTGACTCATTTATTTGTCTGCGAACATACTTTTGTCATTTTTCACTATATTTCGCTCCTCCAAATTGATAGATGGACTGCTCTAGGCATATGGGCAAGCATGATATATTTTATTTTATGATTTTTTTTAGTTTGTTTTCGCTTGTTTTTACGATTCATTTTTTTTGTTAAGTTTTTATTTTATTTGAGATGTTTTCGCTTGTTTTCCCTTTGCATAGGATTTGAGGATATTTTACCTCCACATTCTGCCCACAATAATATATGTGAATTATATTAAAAAATATTGGCGTATATAAATGATACATGATACTTTTATATATATTTTGTTTTCAAACTTACCTATCATGACATTATTAATTATTCATTATATTCTCATAGTGTTAAAATGGTAAATATTAATTAATTTGTCAAGGTATTGTTAGTTTAGTAATCTAAATATAAGTAATTTTAGAATTCACAAAACCTTAAAATACTAATAAAATTATATTTAATTATAGTTATATTTTATAGAAAATCATTTTATTGTTATTATATTTTATTTATATAAATTAATAGCATTTTTATTTAAAAATTACTGCTCAATTCTTCTTATATTATGTAAAAATGTTTATATTATAGTATATTTTATATAAATATTTTAAAATATTATTAAATAATTATTTATGAAGAATATCAAATGAATTTTCTCATGAAGAATGTCTAAAATATAATTTTTTAAATTTCATCACTAAACAACACTCGATTAAAAGTTTGTTAATAATATTATTAATTATCTTTCAGATGTCAAAATTTCTCATTATACTTACATGCTTTACCATTTAGATTTAATTGTTTGTTATTATATACATTCTAAATGATATTCGAAAATTAAATATTATATTTATTGATAA
>MU225197.1:856456-866950 GCA_018584345.1 Thuja plicata
GCATTGGGCAGGATTAATCGCAGTGCTTTGCGGAAGATGATGATGCACGCCGCTATGGTTTGATCCCCTTTCTTAGGTGGCGCTTGCAAGCAGACAAGCCCTTGATGATAAAAAGGGCAAAGGCAGGCTGGAATAAAGTAAAGGAGGAAATGGAGGCACAAAAGTGTGTGGAGGAGAAACAGATGCTATTCACAGTGAAGGTGGTGCCAAAGAAAAAATGCTCTCAAAATGGGTGTAAAAGGAAGAACTTTGCATAGACAAAGTGAAAGGACTCCAAAATTTTGTTATCCGAGATTTTGTCAAATTTTGAATTCGACAATATGAAGAAAAGGTAGCCGAAAAAGGGCGTCAGGGAAAGAAGAGATAATGAAGATCAAGCTTCAAATCCATGGGATGCAATGAAGAAAGAATCTACTCGATGATGCGAAGTGTGGCACAGGCAACCCGTTCCTCTTTGGTAAATAGTTAAGCTAGTTGCATGCCATGGGCCATAATATGTAATAATTCAAGATAGTTTTTGAATTTTAGTTCTTGCTGAAAGTAGGGAAGAATAGCATTGTAGTTATGAGCAGAGACTCCTAAGTAGAATTTTCATAGCAAGCTGATTTACTGTAAAAAGATACATATGTAATCTCGTTTTATTATCAATAAAATACTCATTATTACCGACCAAAAAAAAGTTGTATGTTATATAATCTATTAAATAATATATTATATAATATTATTTATATACTATATAATATAATACACATATAATAAATAATATATAAATATTATAAATATACATACAGACTTACCAATTGATACTAAGAACATTTAAATTTTAGTAAAATTGTTATTTAAAATTTAAAAATTAAATACTTATTATTTATTTATATTTAAATATTTAATTGATCATAAATATCATCAAATTTTGACTTAGTATTTTATTAGAATTTATAGATCAATTTAACATTCTTTTATAAGTGTTGGAAACTACAATTGAAACAATTGTTATATTGTCATTGATGTCAAACGTTAACTCGTAAGACATTTTCTATCTTATAAAGTGCCATATCAATTGATTGATGAAGAAGATTTGAAAAGAAGAGATAAAAAGAAGACCTGGTGAATGGTTGAGTTATGTGCAACTACAATGGGTACTTGATGAGATTTCACCTTGACAAGGTAATATATTGTTTATCTTAAGTCCAAGTGAAGTTTGGATGACTACAAGATTAGTCTTGACCAAGTAACATAGCAGAAGATTAAGGAACTTAAGTTTGTGCTGAGTGATGCGAGTGTCGACCAAGCGCTAGTACATGTCGAGCAAATTTAGTGTTGACCAAGCATCAGTATTTATCGAGAGTTAGTAAATTACCAAGTTATATAGTGATGACTGAGCGGAAGAACACAGTGATGACCGAGTGTTAGTATTTTGACAGTTTGAGAGAGATTTCAGATCCTAGCCAACATAATTTTTTTCTTGGGATATGTGAAGTATATTTAAGATAAGGATGATCATTGTGGAGAATTAAATGAGAACTCAATATATGTTTAACCATTTTATGTATGGATTCAAGAAGGAGTTTTGAGATATATTCTTCAATGTAGATGGAAACAAAATGTTGGAAGGATTCGTTGGATCTGACCAAACCCTAAGATCTACAGTGATGATTAAGCAGAAAAAGATTGAGCTACCTAATTAGAGAGGTATAAGATTAACCTAATTTTAGGTTATGTATGTGTGTGGTAGAGGTTAAATCAGTTGATTAGCAAATCTAAGCAGAAGGAAGAGAAGGTTGAAGAGAGCAGTATAGGACTGCACAGTGGTGATTTCTTGAAGGATTTTCGAGCAGATCTAAGTGATAGAAATGACATGGAGGTCAGTCAGTGAATTAGCATTTGAGCTATAATTGGATCTTTATTTTCAAAGTGAGTTGTATGTTTTAGATCACAATTTGATGTTACTTTCTAACCATTGTATCAGTTGCCAAATCCTTTTAAACATGGTTGACCTAACAGTCATATTGTAAATCCTTTAATCAAGGTGACATTCTAATGGAATGGTCTAAGCCCTCTAACAAGGCTCACTTTTAACAGGGTGAGTAAATTCTTTATTCGGGTCACATTTAATAGTGTGTATTGTAACCTTTAATAGGGTTGGTTCCTGATCACAGAGCTCACTTTAGAAGAGTGAAAAATTGGTAGCATGTCACTGGTGTTTTTTCCCATATTGGGTTTCCACGTTAAATCTTGGTGTCATACTTGTGTGAATTTTATTTGATGGGTTGTACTATAAAGATTTTTATATTTTGCAAGTTGATTACATTAGGACAGTAAACTGCAAGTTTATGTTATTGATTATATGCTATAGAGACCGAGTGGATTACTGAGTGGATCTAAGTTGGTTAAAGTGTTTGAAATTTCAATTGGTACATCTGAACCTAGGATAACTGATTCACCCCCCCTCTCGGTTATTCTAAATCATTCTAACAATTGGTATCATAGCTTTTGTGGTGCTAGTAGAGAATAGTTTGAAGGTACTTGAAGCTAAATATCAAGATGTATAAAAAGGAGGTACTGAGGATAAACAAAGAGAAATTCCCTGCATGGAAAAGTTTGATGAAGTTACACCTAGTTGGAATTGGAGATGCAACAAAATGCTATGTGGAAAATGATTACATAACAGTGCCTACAGTTATGACAGCTCAACAGATGAAAGAAAAATAAGAACACAACCAAGCAATGTTGGAGATTGCAGCAAACATAAGCTATTCTGAATTTGAAGACATAAAAGATTTCAAAATGGAAAAAGAAATGTGGGATACACTGGAAACTATCTATGGAGGTGATATGAATGTACTGAGAGCCAAATCTGAAAGCTTGAGAGGTAAGTTTGATGAAAAGAGAATGTTAGATGGTGAAACCATTGTTCAATATTGTAGCTGAGTTAAGGAAGTTGTAAATTCTATTAGAGGAGCTAATGGAACTATTAGTGATGATACTATTATTAGCAAGGTACTAAGAACCTTACTTTCAATATATCCTATTAGATTATTTTCTATAGAAGAACTGAGATGTACTCCTGGTAAAAACTTAACTCTGGAAGGTTTAGTTGGTAGAGCTACTACTTTTGAGTTATCAATTTTTGATAATTTCACTCCTCACCATGTAGATTTGCATTCAAATTACAATTGACTCTTCACAAATCAAGGAAAGGAAAAGAAAGACATATGAATAGAGACAGTGAAACTTCTGACGAAGATCTTGATGAAATTGAAGCACTTATGGCTAGAAGGCTACCGAGAGGAAAATGAAAATTCAAAGGTAAACTTCCTATAATCCATTTTTCATGTAACAAAGTTGGCCATATTGTAGCAAGATGCCCTGACAGGAATGACAAGGATGTAGAAGAGAAAGAAAATAAAAAGACAAAAGGGATGATAGATATTTTAGAAGGTATAAGGACTATAAGGACAAAGGTAAGAAATACTTCTATATTGTTGAAGAAGAAACTAATAGTGAATCTGATAAATCTGATGACAATGATATAGAAGTTGTTTATGTTGCTATGAAAGATGATTTTGACGAGGATGAGAAAATTACACTTATTTCATATATGAGTAAAGGTGATAGATGGATAATTGATAGTGGTTTCTCACATCACTTGACTGGTGATAAAAGTAAATTTGAAACCTTAATCTATTGCATAGATGGCAGTGTTAAGTTTGGTAATGACAAACCATGTCCTATGAAAGAAAAAGGATCAGTAAAAATGACTGGTAAGATCACATGTGACAATGCTTATTGGGTTGAAGGACTAAATTGTAATTTTTTGAGTGTTTCTTAGTTGAATATTTATGGATACCGAGTTGAGTTCCATCATAGAAAATCTAAAATCTTTGATGATACTAGTGAACTGATTGGAAGAGGAGACAAATAAGAGGTAATTTGTTCTATCTAGATTTATTTCATGACATGTGTTTGTTTGCACAATATGATGACATATGGTTATGGCATAAGAGGTTATGTCATGTAAACTTTGACAATTTGGTAAACAATAGTAAGATGAAAAAAGTAAGAGGGTTACCAAGATTGAAGAAACCTGATAATGTTATGTATAAGAAATGTCAGTTGGGAAAAATGAATAAATCTAGTTTTAAGAGAAAAACCTTTACTTCTGATGATATTTTTGAATTGGTTCATACTGACCTTCGTGGACCTATTAGTGTGCAAAGAAACCGAGGTGATAAATATTTCATATTGTTTGTTGATGATTACTCTAGAATGATGACTGCAATGTTTCTCAAAGAAAAATCTGATGCTTTTCAGTTGTTTAAGTGGTATTTGGCAAAATTTGAAAAAGCGATATGTAAGAGCTTGATATTTTTGAGATTTGATCGAGGAGGAGTTTTTATATCTAATGATTTCAACATATTCTACAATGATAGAGGAATTAAAAGATAGATGTTTTCTCCAAGGACTCCCCACAGAATGACATAGCCGAGAGAAGGAATAGATCAATAATGGATTGTAATAGAACACTGATGATAGAAAAGAATGTTGCACAAAAGTACAGGAGAGAAGTTGTAAGTACAACCATATATACCTTAAACCGAGTATAAGTCAAGAAAGGTATCGATATTACACCTTACGAGTTATGGTATAGTTTTGTACCTAATGTAAAATATTTTAAAGTTTTTGGGAGAAAATATTATATACTGAAGGATGATAGAAATGGAAAAATTGATGCTAAGAGTGATGAAGGCATATTCCTAGGTTATTCCACTAAGAGAAAAGTGTATAAGTGTTTGAATTATAACACTAACAAAATTTTGGAAAGTGCAAATGTTAGAATTAATGAATATGCAGAAAAGAATGAAGTGGAATGCGAGAAAGAATCTGAAGATTACAGATCTTTTGTTTACATGAACAAAGGAGAGCCCAATAGTTTGCCTCAACTAGAAAATGAATCTGCCAAACAATAGAATGATGTTGCCGAGCAACAAAATGAAAATTTTGAGTTATAGAAAGAAAATGCCAAGCATTAGGAGGAAACTGCTGAGAAATCTGAGAATTAAACAAAGACAAAATGAAACTGAAATTAATTTTGATGATAAATACGAGGAAGAACAACAAGAGCAAAGGATACCAAACCCTACACTAGCAAAGTATGTAAGAAGGCATCATAAAACAAATCAATTGGAGATAAAGATTCAGAGTTCATGACAAGAAGCAATTTGAAAAATATGACATGCTTATTATGTGAATTTGAGCATAAATCACTGAAAGATGCTTTGGATAATGAAGATTGGATACATGTCATGAATGAAGAGATTGAACAAATTGAGAAAAACAAAACCTGGACACTAGTACCTAGACCAAAGGAGAAGAATGTTATTGGAACTAAGTGGGTATTTGAAATAAGTTGAATGAACATGGAGCATTTATAAGAAACAAGGCCAGACTAGTATGCAAAGGTTATGCATAAGAAGAGGCATTGACTATGTCGAGACATTTTCCCCTGTTGCTAGATTGGAAGGAGTTAGAACTCTGTTGGTTTATGTATCTTAAAAAGGATTCAAAGTATATCAAATGGATTTCAAATCAACATTTCTGAATGGAACACTAGAGGAAGAGGTATACATTGAACAAGTTGAAGGATTTTTTGATTCAAGCAAGAAGAATATGGTTTGAAACCTACATAAAGTATTGTATGGATTTAAGCAAGCCCCCAGAGAATGGTATGAGAGATTATACAATTACTTAGTCAAGATTGGATTTACAAGGACAAATGACAACATTAATCTATACTTAAAGTCTAAAAAAGGTAAAGGGATATTGTTTGTAGACCTTATGGAAAGACATGTTGTCAGTTAGTCCCAAAACACTTAGTCATTCATATGGTTACAGTGTTGAGTGAGCCAACAACTTGAAGTGTTACCTAAGCTAATTAGTTGTAGTGTCGACCGAGCAGTTAGTTCCAAATAGTATCACCCAAGTCACCCGTGTTACCCAAGTTACATTCCATCTCCATGTGATCAATGTGTCCCGAGCACCCAGTATCAACCGAGTGCAAGAGATTCCAGTTCACTGTGTTGCCCGAGTGTTAGTATATCACCCGAGTGGATTACTGGACCTAAGTATCATCATTGGGATGACTTAGTACATATTGTTTGATACTATTTAATATAAGTGTAGCCGACTTGTAGAGGTAATTGATTTGGATAAGTATATATGTAAGGCACATTGTTTATCCAAATAATGTATCATGACAACAACATTGAATATATGTATGGATGCAAATATGAAGAGGTAGATTGATTAGAAGGATACAAAAGTATAAAGGAACATAAGAGACTCATCTATCACATTCAGGTGATCAATATTACATCAAAGGATCTTATTCATCAAATCAGAGTTGCATGGGAGATCATTCATTGGTTCATCCTAATAGGTGCATCAGTCAAATCCTTTAACCGGGTGGACCTAACAGTCCTTATCAAATCTCCTAATAGAGTGCATAGATAATTATATTTTATAAACCTTTCACAAGGTGGACCTAACAATCCTTATTGCTCCTAACAGGGCAGACCATCAGAAGTGGTCAATTGTAAGCCTTAACTGACCAAATTTATCACTGTAGTTCTAAATCTTGTGGGTATCATCCACACCACAATTTTACTTTCTATTTGGAAGGTTTCTAGGTAACCAAATATTGTGTCAAGTGTTATGAATGTTTATTTCTTTTCTATTCCATGCATGCAATTAGATTATTCAATCTAATAAAGGATAAAAAAGAATAAGTTTTATTGGTTCCTAATTCACCCCCCTCTCAGTCACTTAGCTTGTAATATATTTACAATAATTGGTATTAGAGCGTAGGTTCTCTTATCAGGAGTTTAACATCTTGAGAAAAGATCAGAGGCAATGGAAATATACACACTGGAGAAAGCCATTGAAAATGAAAAGATAGATCTATAGGTGGCCATGGATCAAATCAAAAAACTTAAAGAGCGACTCTCTCATTCCCTGAAAAGAAGTAAAGGGATAGCAGTGCAAATGAATGACAAAGGTTTTACATAGAAGAAATAATTGAAGATTTATGCAAAGAAAGAATTTCTCAAGAAGCTGATGCATCCATTGAAGATATACTTGCAAAGAATCTCAATTTATATGAAGAAGTCAGAAAGTTGAAGAGAGAACAAGAAATTCATTCAATCATAATATGTGAAGTCATGGAACAAAAGAACAAAGAAGAAAATGAAATAGATATGGCACAAGAAGATAAGATATTTCTAAGTACAAGATTAGAGGAAAAATAAAATGAAATCCATCATTTTTCACTTCAGCAAAAAGATATGATAAATCAACTCAATAATGCAAATCAAGAAGTTATCAATCTGAGGACTGAAAATGAAAGACTGCAAAATGATCTCAATACTGAAAAACAAACCAATGAGAGTATGATGAATTCACAAGTAAGCATGGATCAGTTGAAAGAGAAAACTCAATTCATACACCATGGACAAACTGGATTAGGTTATACTGAACAAGGCAAATCCTCATAGCAAGGAGCTCAAAAGAATAAGAAACCTACATGTAATCACTATGGTAAGTTAGGGCATACATCAAACAAGTGTTGGATAAATGGTAAGTCAAAGTTTAATGGAAAATTCTACAGGTGTAAAAAACATGGACATAGGGCAAGTGAATGCACTAAGAAACCTAAGTTTGAAGGAAAATGGTTCAATTGTAACAAACAATGTCATAAGTATTCCGAGTGCAGAACTAAGAAGTGGAACCCTACTGAACAATTAGCTAAAGAAATTTTTTGTTGGGATTACAACACATGGAGAAGATGTTGTCATTGTGGTGAATATGGGCACATTGGTGCAAATTGTGCAAAGACTCACCTCAAAAAAAGGAATCCTACTAAGAGATGTTATGAGTGTAAACAAATCGGTCATCTAAGAAAGAATTGTATGAAGAGAGAAAAAGTGGATACTATTCTTGAGAAAGGAAAAGAAAAAGTTTCTGAAATCAAAACTCAGATGAGTCAGCAGTGGATAAGGAAGTCTCATGATAATTCAGACCAAAACAATGAAGGATCTAATGGCACCTGTTGGTTAACAGATTTGTCTTCTCAAAACACCTGCACGAAATGACTCCTAAACACCCAAGGCTGAAAGACAAATTGTAACACAACAGTTGGGTCACTTCGCTATTGAAAAGCGTAAGCACCCTCTGAATTATCCGGGTATAGCTCCCCGTATAAGATTTACAATGAATTAACTAAACTATAATCGGTAATGCTTTTAACCTGAAAGCAATAAAGGTTTACAAAAACCTATCCGTAAACACGAGATAGATGCGAAGAGACTAACTAACTGAAAAGAAAAAGAACGCTAAAAACTACAGAGATAATTTGCCTAAATACTGCATTACAGAGTGAAGCTGAGAAAGAAAGATGAAATATTCTTTCCAAATACACAAACAGCTATAGCACATAGTCCATAGATGATCATGTTGATGATCAGAGATAACAGGTATGCATTCAAAAGGAATTGATATCATTCAAAGATGAACATCAATCAGGAAGTGAGCATCTAAAATCAAAGTTTTAATATGCAGACATTTCCTTCTCTGAACGCAGCAAAACAACAAAGGCTATGATGTGCCTGTACATTAATCATTATCTAGAAAATAATATCTCCCCTACCCTGCATTACAACTAAAATCTATTTCCTTCCTCGGCACAAAGTCTCGAGTTTGGAAAACTGGAACCCTTTCTCCCAGAGCACAAAGACTTTTTTGGAAAAAGAAGAGCCCCCCCTATCAATGTATTCACAGCCTCTGTTCTGCTGTAGCTCAAAGTCTCCCTGCAAAATTCAAAAAACTGGAACCCTTTTCTTCTCGCTTTTTCACTTTTATAGATCCCTCTAAAAAATCTGTCCTCTTTTCCGTTACCCTTCAGTTACTTGTAACTGATTTTTTGAAAATAACTAATAGACCAAACAATATCCTCTCAACCTTTTGATCTTACTAAGAATAAATCATATCTTAAAATAAAATTAACTTCATTGTTGCTTGGTTATTTTGAAACTAGGCCCACCAGTAGTTCATTATATTTGTATTCACTGCATGTATTGCTTATGAATCCACCTGTCCCTTTGTGTCGCCTCTTTGATAGAACACCAATGATCAGTTTATAAGGTGGCATGTAATGTTACATTCATTTTAGCTCTGTGTCTTGCACATGCCACCTACTCCTCCACATGGAAAAAATCTTAATACAATTGTCCCCATGGATGCTCGTCTCTCAGATCTCAAAACCAGTGCCTTCAAAGCTCAATATATCTCCCAAAATGGCTTCTCTATATTTCCTACAGCTTCAAGGAGTGTTGCAATGAGATTATGTGCACTGGTGTTTCTTTTTTTTTTTCGAGACATTCTGTTACACAATTTATTGACAATCTTCATGATTCCATGCTTGATTGATCACCGTAACTATTCTAGTGGACTGATTAAACAATTGTGTTGGTCTGCAAATGGTGTTGGGCACCAGCTAATGTACTTAAGCATGTACATTTATTCGGTCTTTATGTTAAACAGTTATCGTGCACTATCTATGAACATCCATAGATCCCTTGAATTAACTCTTTTCAAACTATCACGGCAAAAAGAACATGACTGTGCCTTGCATCCATGATCCTGGCATTAAGATCGGGCTCAAATGTGATCTAACATCACTGTCGCTGCCAATCTCTAAACTCGGACATGATTTCTCATTTGTCTTAATATGCAGAATTCTCTTTCGATCAAGATCACACTCATTAATCAGGGGAACAACTTCAAGTAATTGGAAATTGATATGCATGTGGATTCGAATAGAAAATGAGAACTCTATTATGAATTTATCCTTGTTATTTGGTTTTGATCTTTTTCAAAACTAATGCTTCTATCGTGTTTGAACAACACGCAACTCGATGAACCTACAAGCGGAATTCATCATGATACTAGTGAAATCGATTCCAAGACAGAGCATTATCAATTTCCAATTGTTGTAACCTTGGAAGCTTTACCAATATGATACGTCAACCTTGATCATTCTTTCATTTTCAAGGCATTTTGTCAAATAGTTTGTCGTCATTCTCTGTTGATTACACGCACAGTCTATGTTTCCAGAGGGAAGACTGGCAGGAACCCATCCCTTTTATGTGACACCAATGAATGCTTGACATTAGACATATATCTACTGTCTTCAAGTTTAGTTCATTCCTGCAATCTTCTATCTGAATGCCGCGGGCATTAACTTCATGAGTTGGGAGATGGAAAATCATTGAGCATCGAGCAAGAGGCATTACTTTCTATCGGGAAATCTCATGATGTTCTCATGCTTTTTGCATCCATTTGTGTATGTGTATGACTTAGAGTCTTTCAGTTGAATGATCATGGCTTGGAGCTTTGAGCTTCCCATCATTTAAGCTAATGATCCTGAATAATTACTAG
>MU225197.1:867030-899396 GCA_018584345.1 Thuja plicata
TGTGCAAAGACCGTGATCTCACCTTTGGAACATATCGGGGAATCCCACTAAATGTACCCCATAAATGTTTCTTCTTGGGAAGATGCTCGTGTTTGATGACTATTGGTTAGATCTTTCCATAATCCTATTCTTCTCTCAACTAAAGGAAGAAAATCCAATCATTGACATTTGTGATATTTGAATTTGAGATTTAAACATTGAACTGATCATTCGTGTCTTTGAACCCACAAACTGATGTTCTAAACTGAATCCACACTTGTTTCATCCTTTGAATCATCAAACTTTTGAATCTGCATCCATAGTCGTGTCTTTGAATTGAACCTTAGATCTAAAGTGGAACTAGACGATCCTGTACTTCTGCATCTGTGCTCGGTCTATATCTAATTTTGAACTTTTTGCCTTAAAAATTAAAATTTCATCATCATATACCCAAGCTTCATCATAGGGAACTTTATTTCAATGATTGCAGTGTAAGAGGATTCAACAAATGTCATCTTTCTCGGCCTTCATTGTGGTACCCACACTCATGCTTATTTGACCTTGGACTTGTCATTCTTCCCATCATAGTTACTAATCTTATCCTTAGCTGCCTTTAGTAATGCAAACAGCAACAAAGTATTGCTTGCCGAAGATGGATGATTGATTTCATCTGACAAAGGACTCCCAGGATGAACACCAGGAAGAGGTACAACAGGTGTTTGTGTCCCCCTGCAATTCTGAGTTTCTGAACCTCTGAACCTGTGATTGAACCCGAACCTCTTTATGCAACTGAACCATTTTGAATCTCTTTGAACCTTGGTTCAAAGCAGCTCAAAGAGATTCAAGACCTCAAACATGAAAGTTTTATTTTCAGGGTCTATATGGGTACCAACAACACCCAAAATAGTGAATTGGGTGGATCCACCATCTCTGAATAAAGATGCAAGGAGATAACAGGAACTATGCATACAAGCCATCATACATCAATTCCAGATATTCTAGCAAGTCCAAATATGCATATTGATGCACTAGGACACATTATGGTTCTAACTGAGTCAGGATCTTAGTTACAACCGAGTTACTCAGGCTTAATCAAGTTAAGTCAAGTTGTATGGTTTCAAAGATGCAAAGATTAGTTTTCACCGAGCTTCCGAGTAAGCCTAGGAGAACTACCCGAGCTATGACAGCTACTATGTACAGAGCATTTAATGAAAACTTTATGGTGAAATTTTTCATAAATGGTGAAATCAAAGGGTCATTATTTATGAAGTTTTATAGTTTGTAGAGTGATTAAGAGCTTTTAGCGATTTTAGAGCGAATTTGTGTTTGAAAGCTTTAGTTGCAGAAAAGTTTCATCAATACTCTGAGCATTATCATGTCTTCATCTAGTAGTAAGATCAAGAAGGGATGTGAGATGTTAGTGAGGAATGCAGTCTGTGAACCACCAAAGTTCAAACTTCATCCAGCGATCGTAGAGGAGATAGATCCAATGGGAGCCCATTCCCAAATTTCTCCTAAGGTACTAATGATTAACGAAATTCAAAGTTTCTATCATTGCACCATTCAATAGCTAGGCACATTAGAGATGAATCAAGCATATGAGGCACTTTGTGTGGACTAAAGCCAAAACAAAAGAACCTTGAAGTCAAGGGTTTAACCCATATCTTACATATGCCAAAGAAATTTTAGATAAAATGGATTAGGTTTATTCTGAGTCGTGTTCATGACATGCATATCTGGTTAGAGAAACCCATGAAGATCACTAAGATGATGGTACACCGAGTATCAGGGTACCCAATGCTCGACAAACCTAAAGAAACTAAGACCCTAGCCCGAGATGACCTACCCAAGAAGACTCTTTCCGAGTGGGATGGAAGAGGTATGAAGTTGAATGGAGTCACTGACATGGAGCTAAAGTTTAGAATTCATGTGATTGCACATAAGATATACAGTTCAAGATGATCGAACAGTGTTCCATGTGAGGTTGTGGACTTGGCATACAAAGTGGTGAAGAACAATCTATCATTCAACCTAGCCGAGTTGCAGCTCATCCAACTAAGCAAAAACATGGAGAGCATTCAAGCAATTAAGACCAATCCATGTAAGTTCGGTTCAATCTTGGTCTACTTATTCTTTTATGTTCAGAAGTTTTTCCCTTAAAAAGGCATAGTTGTATGGAAGAAGGATAGGCCTATAATTTATCAGATAAATGAGTTTATAGCAGAATTGGGAGATAATTTTAAAATCATCATGGATTCTTACTTTGAAATCTTCAAAGATAAGATGTAGAATAGATTCAGAATTCCCAAAAAATTGGTAGAAGACTATAAGGATGATATATGCTTCCTAGTTGATCGTGACAAAGTGTACATTCAAGTAGTCAAGCCCAGGGTTGCATGGGTGAAACCTCTTGCATACGAGGTTAACATTGATGAGACTAGAGATATTATTGAAGCTCTTGTAAATGAGCCTGTTGATCCTAAAGCACCATATTTTGGTACCTATGAAGAAGATAACGGAAGAATATCATTGGAAATTGAGATTCCCAAAATCTTGAAGAGAGGAAGGAAGAAAATTGAGAAGTTTGAAAAGAAATATGACAATCATCAGCCTCTCCTCCTTCGATCACTGAAAGAAAAGGAGATGACATTAAGGTAGAAGAAGATGAACCTAAGAAATAAGAGAAAGAGGTAGAAGTAGAGCCTCCTAAGAAGAAGAGGCTAGCCCCCAAGAAAACACCAAAGGTCTCTACCCATGTCTTCACTGCAAACAAACCCAGAAGATCTAGAAGAAAACTGATATTGCCTAAAGAAGATGAAGAAGCTACAGTTACATTCAAGAATCCACCACCTACCTTTGAATAGAGGGTTGAAGAATTGAAAGGAGGTAGAGGTATGGAATTTCTCAAATCACTAAAGTATGCTTCCAAAACCAAGGATGAGAAGAAGATGATTGAGGATGCATTAGTAGAGAAGATTGCAAGATGGAAGTATGGTTCATCCTAATTGAAAATCCATATGACTGAAGACCTTCTCAAGGAAATCACCATTCACTGGAACAATGCAGTTCAGATTGAAAAGGACATCAGAAAATAAACCTTGAAGCAAGTCATGCCTACATTGACTAATAAAGAGGTAAAATATGCTATGTCTAAGTATGAGATTAATCACACTCCAAGGTTTAGGAATTTTCAAATTTTGAGCAAGAAAATAAAGGATGTTGTGTAGACCACAACAAAGGTGTGGAAGTCAATTTTTGATGACAAGGGAGATGATAAGATAGAGGAAGNATGCCTACATTGACTAATAAAGAGGTAAAATATGCTATGTCTAAGTATGAGATTAATCACACTCCAAGGTTTAGGAATTTTCAAATTTTGAGCAAGAAAATAAAGGATGTTGTGTAGACCACAAAAAAGGTGTGGAAGTCAATTTTTGATGACAAGGGAGATGATAAGATAGAGGAAGAAAGTACAAACCCTCATGTAGAGGTTAAAGATTAAGAACTACCTAAGGTACAGACCGTTGAAGAATCTAATATAGAACAAATAGCAATAGAAGTGATGGCATCCCTACCCCAATCACCTATTCAGAGTATCTTATCTCCAAGCAAGGAAAAGATCACAAAGTCAACATCAAGTTTAGTAGGAACTGAGCATCAGGCTCTACCTACTATTGGGCCAAGCCAGACCGAGTCACAGAAGGACACTGTGATTGTTTCTATAGTTAGCATTGATTCTGCAATTGGAGCAAAGACAATTAATGATCTACTTCAATTGAACACTGAGGACAAGGATGATAATGGAAAAGGTAAGGAAATCATTCCTTCACCTAATCCCAAGGTCAAGGGTAAAGAAAAGGAAACAATTACTTATGAAGTTGACCTTGAGGATGACATTGTGATTCCTAATTGGGATCTTTCTAGCCTGACAACTGAATAGATGGACATCCTTGGGGAGCTATGGAAGAAAAGAGAAAAACAACAGAAGCTCTGAGCTGAGAAGAAAAGGAATAGAGTGCTAAAGGACATCAAAGGTATTTTCCTTGATTCACTAGAGATTGAACTCAATGAGGAAGACTCTATAATGGACCAACTTGTTGACATGATCTTAGTGGTCAGGAGAAATTATTGCACAAGTCAGAGAGAAAATTTGAGAATAAGGTTCTAGAGAATGTTGCAGGTAAGATTGCAATAGATAAAGTGAAGCTAACCACTATCATTAGCTCTCTAGAAACCACTGTGAATAGTGTTGTGGCATTATTTGTAAAGTTGGGTGACATATCTAACTTTACTATGGAAATGAAGAACAAGCTGGCAAAGATTGACAATGATTTGAAGGCAAGTGCAAGCCAGTTGGCACTTAATCCTAGTTCAAGTTCAGCACATTTTGTTAAGATCAAGTATCTGACTGATCTACAGGAAGAGCTACTGAGGGAAGAAGTAAGAACAAGGGAATCCCTATCAGATATACAAAGCCAAATTATTCCTCATATGGATGTCATGCAAAAACATATTGCTCATGCAAAGACACGCATCCATGATAACAACTTTTTAGTTGCAGAGCTTATGATGGAGTTGTCTGCAGAAATTCAGATTGAGTTTCACATCCTAAAGGTGTTGCAAGACAATTGGGACAAGACTTTGTCTCAAATTTTGAAGGTACATAGTGATTTACTTTCATATTTTGTTATTACCTTGTAGATATTCTTTTTGGCATTTGTGTCAAAAAAGGGGGGGAAAGATAGAATTTGTATGTATATATATGAGGAAATACATGTATAGAGAAGAGAAAGATATATATATATATATATATATATATATATATATATATATATATATATATATATANAAAGATATATATATATATATATATATATATATATATATATATAGCAGAGCTACAAAAATATTTTTGAAAAATAAAAAATAGAGTCAGTTGCAACCGAGTTGCAAAGCAGTAGTCAAAACCGAGCAAGTACCCAAGCACATGGTAAGGGGGAGTTTTGACTTATCAGTTTGATCAAATTTTTTGCTATGATAAGTGTTTTTGTCACTAATGCCAAAGGGATATATTGTATACCTTATGTCAAGACATGTTTCCAATTAGTGCCAAAATACTTAGTCATTCATATGGTTACAATGTTGACCGAGCAAGCAGCTTGAAGTGTTACCTGAGCTAAGCAGTTGCAGTGTCGACCGAGCAGTTAGTTCCAAACAGTATCACCCAAGTCACCTGTCTAACCCAAGTTGCATACCATCTTTGAGTGGTCAGTTTTTCCCAAGCACCCAATATCAACCGAGTGCCAGAGTTTCTAGTTCACTATGTCGCCCGAGTGTCATTATATCACTCGAGTGGATTACTGGACCCGACTATCAACATTGGGCCGATTTAGTACATATTGTTTGATACTATTTAATATAAGTGTAGAAAACTTATAGAGGTAATTGGTTTGGATAAGTATATATGTAAGGCACTTTTTTTATCCAAATAATGTATCATGACAATAACATTGAATATATGTATGGATGCGAATATGAAGAGGCAGATTGATTAGAAGGCTACAACAATATAAAGGAACAACAGAGACTCATCTATCACATTCAAGTGATCAATATTACATCAAAGGATCTTATTCAGCAAATCAGAGTTGCATAGTAGATCATTCAGTGGTTCATCCTAATAGGTGCATCAGTCAATTCCTTTAACCGGGTGGACCTAATAGTCCTTATCAAATCTCCTAACAGAGATCATACTTATTTGTATTGTATAAATCCTTTCACAAGGTGGACCTAATAGTCCTTATTGCTCCTAATAGGGTAGACCATCAAAAGTGGTCAATTGTAAGCCTTAACTAGCCAACTTTATTACTGTAGTTCTAAATATTTCGGGTATCATCCCCACCCCAGTTTTACTTTCTATTTGGAAGGTTTCTGGGTAACCAAATATTTTGTCAAGTGTTATGAATGTTTATTTCTTTTTTGTTCCATGCATGTAATTAGATTAGTGAATCTAATAAAGGATAAAAATGAATAAGTTTTATTGGTTCCTAATTCACCCCCCCCCGCTCTCAGTCACCTAACCTGTAATATATTTCCAACAATTGTTAGCTGAAATATTTATTGATGATATCATATTTGGAGGACAAGATGCTTTATGCCAAACATTTTCAAAAGAGATGCAAACTGAATTTGAGATGTCTATGTTTGGAGATATCAATTTCTTTGTTGGTTTGCAAGTATATCAAATGAAGAAAGGTATCTACATCACACAATCTAAGTATATCAAGGAGATACTGAATTTTTTTGCATGGACAACTCCAGACTTTTAAGCAATCTCATGGCTACTGGACATAAACTATCAAAGACTGATGAGACAACTAAAGTGAATCAAACCATGTATAGATCAATGATTATAAAAATACAATATGTTGTCCACATTAGACCAAATGTTGCATTAGAAGTTGGGATTGTTGCAATATTTTTTACAAATCCTAAAGATAGTCACTTGATGGTAGTGAAAAGGATTCTGAGATATTTGAAAGGAACAAAGGACTATGGTTTACATTATAAGAAGAATGAGAAGTTCAAACTGAAAGTTTACACAGATGCAGATTGGGAAGGTAATGTTGATGACAGAAAGAGCACAAGTGGAGGTGCATTCTTTTTAGGAAAGAGATTAGTCTCTTGGGCAAGCAAGAAACATAACTATATTTGTCAATCTATAATAGAAGTTGAATATGTTGCAGCAGCAGTGAATTGTTTAAACATAGTGTAGATCAAGAAATTGTTGAAAGGTATGAAGGAAGAAATCACTGAACCAGTTGTTATTTTTTTTATAACACTAGTGCTATTAATATTTAAAAGAACCCTATGATTCATATGAAGACCAAGCATATTGCTATCAAATATCATTACTTGAGAGAGATGGTACAAGACAAAGAAGTAAGACTTGAATATGTAAATACAAAGGAACAATTGGTAAATATATTTACTAAGGATTTACCTAAGGATTCTCATGAGTATCTAAGAGGAAAACTAGGGGTGATTCCCCTATCTGAGGCTAACTGAGATCACATGGAGTGGTTTCATCAAAAGTATTACATAGAATATATAACAGATTGATGCAAAAGGTGGTCACACTATAGGAGTTGCCTAAAGCTGTGAAGTGTAAAGAAAAATATGTTGATCAATCATAAGAAAGATGATAGAGGGATCATAGAATTTAGAAACTTGACTCAGAAATATCTACATGATGAAGATGTATGTCTTTGGCATTGTTGTCAAAGAGGAAGATATACTGTAAGATAAATGTATAGAGGGAAAATAACGCATGAAACAATTGAGGGAGATATACTATGATAATTATATAGAGAGAAATCTATGATAGAGATAAGATACAGAGAGAATTCTATCCAAGAGGGAGAAATATTTGTATTGGAGAGAATCATAATGAAGCTAAGGACATTAATGAAAGTCGATTCATAGAACATACTTTTTGGATTGTTTGGGAACCTTGCATATGTTTTTTGTTTTCATGTGTTTTCCATCAATGCCAAAGAGGGAGATTATTGGAAACTACAATTGAAACAATTTTTATATTGCCATTTATGTCAAACCTTAACTGGTAAGATAGTTGCTATCTTATAAAGTGCCATATCAATTGATTGATGAAGAAGATTTGAAAAGAAGAGATAACAATAAGACCTAGTGAATGGTTGAGTTATGTGGAACTACAATGGGTACTTGATGAGATTGCACCTTAAAAGGGTAATAAATTATTATCTTAAGTCTAAGTGAATTTTGGATGACTACAAGATTAGTCTTGATTGAGTAACAAAGAAGAAGATTCAGGAACTTAAGTTTGTGTCGAGTGATATGCGTGTTTTGACCGAGCGCATATACGTGCTGAGAAAATTTAGTGTCAATCAAGCATCAGTATTTACCGAATGTTGTTAAACTACCGATTTGTCTAGTGATGAGCGAGAGAAAGAAGACAGTGATGACCGGGTTTTAGTATTTTGATAGTTTAAGAGAGATTTGAGTTTTGGAATAATGAAATGGTGTGTACTAAGAGGGGAGGGGTGCATCATTAACCTTTATCCTTTAGTAATCAATTCCTTGCATTACCGACCATATCTTTTATTCTATCACTGTGTATGTGATATGAATTCATTAACTTAATTTGCATGTAACGTTCATAGAAACATTCATGAAATGTAATGACACATGACACAAGATTTGGTAATGCAGAAACCCCCTGTTAGAAGGTAAAAACTGTAGTGGGGATGACACCAAAAAACTTCACTATCCATAGAATGGAAGGGGCCGGTCAAGGCTTACAAGTTTGGTCACTTCTGGTGATCTTACCCTATTAGGAGTAACATGTTTAGACTAGTTAAGTTCTACTCTGTTAAGAGCTTTAGAAACACTATTTAGTGTACACTCGATTAAGAGATTTACAAAAGGATTGTTAAATCCACCTTCTCAAAGGATTTCTTCTATTTGCTAAACTTGTTATAATGTAGTCAAAAAAAATTATTGACCTGAGTATATGCAATCTAGAATTGCTAAGTACAGATCCATTAAATTTTACAATATGATGTATCACCTATAGTGATTGATCAATACCTCTATTCTGCTTGGTAGCCTTGAATCTAGTTCTTGATAACCTATTTCATCTTTTGTTGTTCTTGTGCATAAAACTTTGTATCTGATCCATAAATGTGCTCCTTAGATACAATCATCATCACATCATCTTTTTATGATTGATTACACATCTATTTATACATTAGATTGACCTATTTTATGTTTCAAGCTTTTCAAAGATAACTCTATGATCAAAGGTTTACAAGTTGACCTTGATCTCCTAGTTTGCATGTTTACAATCAGTTAGACTAATTAAAACAATTACATTTGCTTTGCTTTTCCCTCAAGAAATGGTTTTAAAGATCTTCTTTACATCTAAATATAAAACTTAAGTTTCTTATCTGACATGTAAGTCAGATCCACATTTCTCATAATATAATTGTCTCTCGATAGACTGGTGCTCGGGTTGCTCTTTAGTCTGTCTATTGGTGTAGACTATAAACTTGTATGTCGGGTTCCTCTGTTGTCTTCTCTTTTGGTTTACACCGTTGACTTCTCTGTCAGTTTCCTCAGTGAACTATTCTATCAGGTTACTCTGTCGATTTACACTTGGAACTGTGCTCTCGAGTGATAGTGCTGATTTCAGTGTTCACTGCTTTTGGTGACCACTTTACACTGTTGTGTTGGGTTGCACTATAGACTGTCTTTTGGTGATAGTGTTACTGATAGTTCCAAAACTGTATCCTTTGTATACTAATGGAAAAATATGATCATCAATCTCCCCCTTTGACATTAGTATCAAAAAATTGATATGTGCAAAAATAAATTATTTAGTATATACACCATGTATTTTACCTTGTCAATGTGACTCCCCCTATGTGTATGCATTGGTATAGTATATGTACATGTATATATATTCATGCCTTTATACATATATATCCTCCTTTCATTATTTCCCCCTTTTACCTTATCAATTCACCCTTTATTATTTCTCTCTTTTTCACATATTATTTCACCATTTTTTCGATAATAAGGACAAAGGTGTAATACTTACAACTTGCCAAAAATGTGGGAATGGGAGTTATGCATGTCTTCCATCATTTGCTCCCACTTCTCCTTAAGGTGTTCTAGGGCCATGTTATCCTATGTTATTCTTGCCTGCATATCATATACAGTGTCGGTGACAGACATCTCTGGGGTGGCAATCAATTGTCTTGTCAATGTCATATGTTGTTTCAGCAATGTTAGATTTGGTAGAAGTAGAGATTGAAGCTCGGTTACCTCATCTAGGAATTTTGATTCTGCCTCTAAAATATCAAGTCTCAACCTTTTAGCTTCCATAATCTTTTCATAATGCAACTTGATTGTATTTTCATTGGTTGTAAGACTCTATGCACTAGCATTTAGATCTGCATCTATCTATGCAATCTAATCACTATTCTCCTTAGTGTATTGCTCTAGTGTGCATAATTTTTGAACTAAGGTTATAGCTTCTGAAATGATTGGTTTGAAAGTATTGACTAGTTCAAACAACTTTACCTTGTTCTCGGCCACTTCTTGGCTGATTTGCTCTTTTAACTTGTGTTGGTATTTCTGCTCTACACGTTCTTCTATTGCCTTTTCTACATCTACATTCTATGATGTGATGGATTTGGTAAGAATGGCTAATTGATCAATTATAGGAGTATTTTGATCAATGTCGATATCAGGTATAATCTGTAGAAGTATGTCCTTTGTGGTTTCTAGTACCTATGTGTCCTTTGTCTCCTTTTTAAGCTTATCTTGGATAGCTTTCCTTTAACAAAGTTCTGCATACTTTGTGAGTGATTTTGGATCCAATGTCCTTGGATCATAGGTGGGAATTTCAATTATCTCATCTAGTGTGACTGGATTTTATTCTTTTTCATCTTCTTTTTTGAAAGTGTTGTGGAGAGGCCTATATGCAGTACCATAGCAAGTTCCTTTGCTTGGTTTGATGTACTTGGTGAAGTCTTTGGAGTATGTGTGCCTTTAACCTTTTTCTCGCTATCTACCTATCAGTTGGGAATGGATGTCTCCACATCAACCTTAGATTTATCTGCAACTTCTCCTTTAGTATCCTTAGGAGTGGCATCACCTTGCTTCTCTTCTTCACCTTTATCTTTTTTCTCTCCATCTATTTCTTTCTATTCTTCATTAGTGTTTTTCTACTCCTCTCACCCTTATCCTCGGGTATGCTTGCATCATTGTCTGGTGACTTCTCCTTTTCTGAGATGATATTGATAGCTTGTATCAATAATGGCATTTGGCATGGTATGTTAACTTGTCCAACATCCGTTGTTGTGTCATATTCCTTGGATTTCTTAGAGGTAACAGTGGCATCTTGATCTACCTTTACTTCATTGGCAGGATCTTCAGTGATATCTATAATTGTCACATCTTGGATTGTGACATCTATTGTGTCTCCTAATGACTACAAAATTTGAGGTTTGTCATCCATTTCTTTACTTTCTTCTATGTTCAATTCAATTGAATTGACACCCCCTGCATCATTTTTAAGAATGTTCTCTGGGTTCGGTGTAGCCCGATTCTCTTCATTGTGAGGATTTTGAGTGAGTGCTAATACTCTCTTGGGGCTTGTGTCCTCTTTAGGTACATTAATTATTTTTCTCCAAGCATCCTCACTTTCTTTTTTAAGCTCAATTAAGTTTCCCTATAGCACTTTGTAGGCTCTCAATTTTGCTGAGAACTTCTTTGAATGTAAATTCATCATTTCTTCAATTTCTTCCATTTTTGATTTGAGTGGCATAAGTGAAACAAGGGATCTTTCCCTTATATCCTTTTGATATTTTAGTGCATATGTCCACCTTGATGATAATCTGTCTAGAAGTTCTTGTGGCATCATCTTATCACACTATATAGGTATATACTTGAATGTGATCATTGCTTGAATGATGGCTTCTTCAATCTTGTTATGATCCTCAAGATTCAGAGTTAGCCATTGTCTTACCTTAGCATGTGATATGCCACCTGATCTGGCGATTGATGCAACAACCTCATCAATTGTTTTTGCAACTTTATTCTTTGCAGGTTGGGATGCTTGTTCATTCTCATCTTTCTCTGTGTCATCCTTATCTTCCTTGATTTGGATTAGTCTCTTCCTTCTCTTAGGTTCTAAAGTTTTCTCAGTTTGAGGCTTTCTTTTGTAAGTCCTCACTTGTCCTTTCTTAACCAGTGGTGAGTCTGCTTTTGCAGTTTGACTCCTTGTCCATGATGCAGCAGTAGGTCTTGGCTTCTTTGGGGGTGGTGCATCAAAATATTTTGATTTGGAGTCACTCACTTGTTTAGCTTCACCGACAGGTGACTATCCCTCAGTGTCTTTTGTTTGTTCTATTTTTTCTTCATTCACTGACAACTTTTTTTTAAGTTTCTTTACCATTTTATCCTTCTTTCTATCGATTTTATTCACTACTAGGTTGGTCTTTATTCTTGCCTTAGCCTCTTCATAGGTTCCAAACCTTGGTAATGATTTGTCTAATGGTTCATTTAAAAATGCTTCAATAGCATTTGTGGCTTGATCTATGTTGATCTCATAGTCAAGTGGGGCTAACCATGTTGTCCTCGGTACAACTAGTTTGATCAAAGTTATGTCGGTGTCCACCAAGAAACAAATGTCATCTTTAAATTTATCCACTAGTTGTTCTGGTATCCTCATCCTTTTCTGCATTCTATCCTTGAATCTAATGAAATATTCATCCATAACTTATGTAAATTTGTGCCCTAGTGGCTTGATAAACTCACTAATATGTATTGTCATTAGTCAGGTAGTGTCCCAATTAACATTACTGACAGATGGGAAGAAGTCTTAAAAGTAGAAAAATATTCACATGATGAGTGAACCAAACTTACATGAGTTAGACCTTGTTGATCTAATGGTCCTCATGCTCTCTTCCAATTTCTTTAGTAGAAGTTCTGATAGATCCAGTTGGAGGCCCTTCTTTAAAATATTATGGGCAGTGTCAAAGCTCCACATGCAATTTTGTTTAACCTGCTGGCTTTAAATATTTGTAGCCTAATACACATGCACCAAACTTCAGTTTTGGATCGATGATGGAGTTTACCTTGAGTCCTCTTCCAACCCATACTGCACCTGTCATCTTCTCAATCTCGAGGTGAGAAGGGTGTTTGAGTGCCTTGGCCTTGTTGGTTATTGGATAACCAATTACTACATGTATCACATCCCTTGTGATTTGTTTTTGCTTGTCTAGCCACTTCTTTTGGTCATGTACCATGCTTAGTACTATCCTTATCCACTCGGTTTTAAACTCCTTTGGGAATATTAGGGAATTTGTCAGCCCTTTGACCTTAATGTGTTTATGTTCCTCCTTGATGGTTTTGTCTATGCAAAGTTGTTTGTAAGCTTTCTCAACTTCTAGATCTTTGATTTTTGCAACTTTACAGTGGATATACGCTCGAATATCCTCGATCAAAAAAACCCTACGTGGTATTCTTGAAAATGCACCAAAGTCATTGGGTTGCGAGGCAACCTCTGGACAAAACTTGTATTTAGGTTCTTCACAACTGGTCTTCTTGATCAGTTTGACCTTATTTTCCTTGGCATTTTTTATCTTGGTTACATGGGATGTGGTTGCCATGGTTTCTAAAAATTAGGCCTTTTTCACAAATAAACAATGAGCTCAATGTTTCTAATTACTTACTTAACTTGTTGTAGTTGCTGATGATCTATGTGAATGTTGTGAATCTGTGTGTGAGTTTCTCTGCAATCTAGTCATTGTTGGTCACTCTATGCTCTGCTTCTTTGTTCTTAATCACATGGTGAATAATGAGCTCTTTTTTCACTCTTTTATAGACAATTCCCTAAGTGGTGTCATTAATGCTTCACCCAATTCTCAGTGTTCGAAGATGGATTCACTTGGGCAACATACAAACTTCATTTTCAGTGAGAATGCGATGCTCGGGGAAAATGTCATTTCAATTTACCTTTCACACGTTCACCAACGAATCTCGGTATATAGGCGAAGACTTCAATGTTTTTTTACATGATTACCGACGATTATCTCCTTACACTAGCAACTTAGCTTTTGTATGTTCACTGACGATTCTCGGTATGTATGGGCAATTTCAGCTTATATGTCCACCGATGATTCTCGGTGTGCATTGACCGACGAGATTGGATTCACAAATTCATAACAAGTAATACCATGGTGCATCTCTATTCATGCTAGTTTGGCATTTTATCAATGTATAATGGAACTGATGTAAAATATAGCTTGGTATAGTGCAGTTCCATACTTACTTGCTATGCTTAAGTGGGGGTGGTGATATCACTAGATCCATTAGATAAGGTGTCACCAATTACATTTCTTGTTCCAGCATCATCTGTGTTTGTATCTTTCCTCCATATTTTGTGTCTCGTCTTCCTGATGTCTTCAATGATATTTCCATTGGAAAAAGTGCTTGTCTCTGTCACTTGGTCTCTGCATTCCTTGCTTAGATGACCAACCCTATGACAGTGTAAGCATGCTATTCTAGGTTTATTCCATCTTCAAGACTTTCTTGTCCATTTTATCATGCATTTTACAGCTATGTGACCATATCTTCCACATGCTGTGCAATTTGTGATGTTTGATGTAATCCCAAACATATGAGTTACCGACTCTTTTTTATTTATATGCATTTTCTTGTTCTTTTGGCTTCCATGCTTGCCTTTTCTTCTTCCTGCATTCAAGAGATGTGTGCCCATCCATTTTGCAAGTAGGACAATACTTTTCCATTTAGGTTTCCTTCTTTGGTTCTTTCAGTTTAGATTTAAATTCATATGATTTATTTCCTTTCTTGTTACAGTTATAACAATTTCCTCTGAATGTAGATGTGGATTTAGAAATACCTTTAGCTTTTCTCCTGCAAACATTTGATGTGTGGCTTGGTTTTTTACAGTGATTGCATGAAAGCTTTCTTGGTCTTCGATTTGTGTAGACATCTTTTGATCAGATTGATTTGATGATTCTCCATGCTCAGTATACCCTAGTCTGGTATTGTTGTTGACTCTTCTTTGTCCATCCATAAAATCATCTATTCTTTTGGTGCTTTCTTCAACTTTCTTGATCATATCATTGTGTTGTTGCTGAATTCTCACTTCATGCTTCAGTTTTTCATTTTCTTCTCTTAGCCCACCAATAGCTTCTAATTTCCCATTGAGTTCTATGTTCAGACGATTTTCCTCCTAACTCATAAGAGTAATATGATTGGTGATCTCATGATGATGTTCAGTAAGTCTTTGTATTTTTTATTCTCTCTCTTGTAGCTTTTCAATGATCTTCCTCCTGTCATCAATAGCTACTATTCTTTCTTGTTCAACTTGTCTATAATTGTTCATAACATCAATCATCCTTACTGTCTATGTCTCTTGATCGATTTTCAATATCTTTACTTGTTCTGACAGATGTTGATTGACTTCATTCAGACTTGTGATGCTTCCTTTAGATGTGTATGATGTATTGCTAGATGCGGATCCTGATGAATCAAACAAATAAGGTATCTCTTCTTCATGATATTATGTTTCATTGTACTGGGATGCCATAGCTTTTCTTTCATCCAGTAGCTCTCTCATCTTGATTATTGCTTCTTTGTATTTCTCATAGAAGATCTGTATCTCTAGCTTTTGATTCTCAATACCTTTGTCTAGCTTATACCTTTCCATTTTATGATCTTTTCTCTCAAGTGATTTAAAATTTTCCAAATAAGAGATCTAGCTCTAATACCAATTGTTGGAATAATGGAATGGTCTGTACTTAGAGGGGAGGGGTGAATCAGTACCCTTAAAATTTTTTATCAATTAAACTTTATCCTTAGTAATCAATTCCTTGCATTACCAACCATATCTATTTTTGATTAAGGTAAAAGCAGGTTTTGAAGGGAACCCCGAAACCCTTTAACAAAACAAAGAGAGGAAAGGATAAAAAAGCCCCACGAGCAACAGACTGACCCAAATATGGGAACAATCAACAAAGGGTCAAAACCCAGATTTAGCAACAATTACATTCAAGACAAAAAGTACAAAAGAACAACTGGAAAGAAAACAGAGAAGAGACCCACCAGCACCAAAATCAGAGCAAAGATTTCAGAAGGCATTCAGAGTCCATCAGCTGACTCTTCATAGTTGTCACATTCTCTCTCAGCTTCTATCATTGTGTATGTTATATGAATTCATAAATTTAATTTGCATGTAAACATTCATGAAATGCAATGACATATGACATAAGATTTGGTAACATGGAAAACCCCAATTAGAAGGTAAAAAATACGGTGGGGATGACACCCAAAAAAATTCACTATCTACAGAATGGAAGGGGTCGGTTAAGGCTTACAAGTTTGATCACTTCTGATGATCTTACCCTGTTAGGAGTAACATGTTTAGACTGGTTAAGGTCTATTCTATTAAGAGCTTTAGCAACACTATTTAGTGTGCACTCAGTTATGATATTTACAAAAGGATTATTAAATCCACCTTCTCAAAGGATTTCTTCTATTAGTAAAAAATACGTATTGACCTGAGTATATGCAATCTATAATTGTTGAATAAAGATCCATTAAAGTTTACAATATGATGTATCACCTATACTGATTGATCAATACCTCTATTATGCTTGGTAGCCTTGAATCTGGTTCTTGATAACCTATTTCATCTTTTGTTGTTCTTCTGCATAAAACTTTGTTTCTGATCCATAGATGTGCTCCTCAGCTACAATCATCATCACATCATCTTGTTCTGAGTGGTTACACATCTATTTAAATATTAGATTGACCTATTTTAGGTTTCACGCATTTCAAAGATAACTCTATGATCAAAGGTTTACAAGTTGACCTTGATCCCCTAGTTTGCATGTTTACAATCAGTTAGACTAATTAAAACAATTACATTTGATTTGCTTGTCCCTCAAGAAATAGTTTTAAAGATCTGATTTAAATCTAAATATAAAACTTAAGTGTTTTATCTGACGTGTAAGTCAAATCCAAATTTCTCAGAATATAACTCTCTCGGTAGACTGGTGCTCGGGTTTCTCTTTAGTCTATATATCGGTGTAGACTATAAAATTGTCTATCAGGTTCCTTTGTTGTCTGCTCTATCAGTTTACACTGTTGGCTGCTCTGTTGGTTTCCTTAGTGAATTGTTATGTCAAGTTACTCTATCGGTTTACACTTGGAACTATGCTCTTGGGTGATAGTGATCATTTCGGTGTTCACTACTTTCGGTGACCACTTTGCACTATTGTGTCGGGTTTCACTGTAGAATGTCTTTTGGTGAAAGTGCTACCGATAGTTCCAAAATTGTTTCCTTTGTATACTAATGGCAAAATATGATCATCATTGAGATCCCAGCCAACATAATTGTTTTCTTGGGATATGTGAAGTATATTTAAGATAAGGATGATTGTTGTGGAGAATTAAATGAGCATTTAAAATATGTTTAACCATTTTTATGTATGGATTCAAGAAGGTGTTTTGAGTTGTATTCTACAATGTAGATGAAAATGAAATGTTGGAAGGATTTTTTTGATCTGACCAAACCCTAAGATCTATGGTGATGATTAAGCGGAAAAAGATCGAGCTACCTGATAAGAGAGGTATAAGATTAACCTAATTACAAGTTATGTATGTGTGCGGTAGAGGTTAATTCAATTGATTGGAAAATCTAAGTAGAAGGAAGAGAAGGCAGAAGAGAGAAATATAGGACTGCACAGTGGTGATTGCTTGAAGGATTTTCGAGGAGATCTGAGTGATAGAAATGACATGGAGGCCAATCAATGAATTAGCATTTGAGCTATATTTGGATATGTATTTGCAAAGTGATTTGTATGTTTTAGATCACAATTTGTTGTTACTTTCTAACCATTGTATCAGTTGCAAAATCCTTTTAAACAAGTTTGACCTAACAGCCATATTGTAAATCCTTTAATCAAGGTGACATTCTAATGGAATGGTCTAAGCCCTCTAACAAGGCTCACTTTTAACAGGGTGTTTAATCCTTTAACCGGGTCACATTTAACAGTGTGTATTGTAACCTTTACAGGGTTGGCTCCTCACAGAGATCACTTTAGAAGAGTGAAAAATTTGTAGCATGTTACTAGTGGTTTTTCCCATACTGGTTTCCAAATTAAATCATGGTGTCATACTTGTGTGAATGTTATTTGATGTGTTGTACTATTAAGAGTTTTATATTCTGCAAGCTGATTATATTAGGACAGTAAACTGCAAGTTTATGTTATTGATTATATGCCATAGAGACCAAGTGGGTTACTGAGTGGATCTGAGTTGGTTAAAGTGTTTGAAAGTTCAAATTGTACATCTGGACCTAAGATAACTGATTCACCCCCCTCTTATTTATTCTAAATAATTCTAACAGTAAGTATCTAGAAAATCCCTATTGAACCACCTACTTGGGATTGTAAGTTTGCTGAAAATTGGAAGCTTCTAGATTCTTTTCACAAGTTTTATAATTCTGAGGAAATTGTCAGGAGAAACACTGTATGGCAAGCTCCTCAACCTCTCAGGTTCAAGTTGAATTTTTACAGTGTGACCAGATTAGGTATTGTTTTTGGAGGAGAGATTATTAGGGATAAAAAAGGTGACCTTATGGCTACTTATGTTGGAAGCCTTGGAAACCTCACAAGCAACCAAGCAGAAGGGATGGCCCTATTATGGGGCCTGAAGATTGCTCTCTCCATTGGCATAAATATTTTAGAGATTGAAGGGGACTCTAAATTAGTTTTTGAAGCCATGAGAGGATCCATGAGCGTTGGTTGGAGGGTGTAGGAAATCCTTAAAGACATAAGACCACTCTTAACTAGCTTGGGTGAGTTTACATTACAATGCATCTTCAGAGAGGGGAATATTGTCATTGATTGTATAGTCACTATAGGGTTGCAGAAGGAGGGCCTTCAATGTTGGAGATGATGTAATGCCTTACCAGATGCAATAAAATCCCTTATCTATGGAAGGCACAAGATAATTATGTTCCTAATGTAAGGTGCTAAGTTGGCTTTTTTGACCCTTTGTTGGGTGATCTAAGCTATGAGTGCTGGGGTAGGACAATATTCAAATTTTAATTTTTGTCTGACTTCATTCTATACACAAAACCATTGCAAGAAGCCAGCTAAGTTATACTTGATAAATCCACGTCACCTCATGCCTAATTACGAAGTGTTGTGGTGGTGATTAAAGGAAATGAGTATTTATATTGGAAAGATTTTGGAAGTATGTGATATTTATTTAGAAGTTGTCATTTTAGATCTCTCCAGAATTCATCCCCAACTTTTAATTATTTCACCCCACATCTTGTTTGGGAGAAAGGACCATCCACACAAAAATTTTGACTTGTTTGAGCTAGTCGGGAATGAAGATAGTAATTATCATTTTTACATGCCTTATTGGTCTTTTATTTGGTATTTTGAGTTCATCTTTTCTAATAAATACATGAAGCAACCCAGACTCTATAAATTTTCTTCTCAAGCTATGTGTTGTGGCTCTATAACTGGTATTCTGGCATATTTTAGTATGGGGGCGGGTCTGAGTGGAACTTGATAAATATGATGTTTATAATAATAACCCTATTGTTTGGCACATATGTAAGGAAGGGGGAATCACTTCTTTCATTGAATATATGACTAGTTATGTTGAGAGCCTTTCAAATCATTTTGTTCCCTCTTGGGCGGAGCGAAGGGTCACTATGGGTGGAATTTTGTTTGACATCAATGAGGACATCATTGCTCAGAGCATGGGTCTACCCACTGATGGTTGGAAGTGGAATAAAATAAGTCATGTTGCAGATGAGACCAACCTTATACAGTTTTTTCATGGCAAATCTGCAACTAGTGAAGCTTCACAGTGGATCTGACAGAGAGAAATTACCATTGATGAAATTTTGCTAAGGAACGATCTATTTGTTATTGACATGTGGATTTAAATGGGCTCCTACAATATTTGAAAATCAACATTCCATTGAGAGATGAAGACCACGTTAATAAAGTTTCCATGGTGCTTTGAGAACACAGGAGAAGAGTTTTTATCGAGTAGAACAGAGAGAAAACCAGTTGGAATGCATGCTCAGATGCGAAGAGTAGAGAAAAGCCTAAAAGTACTTATCCCGCATTCATGGTGCGGGTAAGTAGTGATTCATTTTTATAACCCAGTAGGAAAGTGATAGATAGCCAAAGGAAGGCACCTTTTGGAAGACCAACTATGTGTAAAGCGGTCACATGGAAGACAACTGGCGGTTAAGGAGGACATTTTGTGGGCTCGAGCAAGGTAAATGAAGACATGTGACATTTGTATTTGATCTCATAGTTTGACAGACTAAGGAAAGAGAAAGATGGTGGGATAACGAGGTAATTCCATGTAGCAGTGTTGGTCTAATCAAGAAAGTGAAGAGGGTGTGCCATGTAGCTAAGATGAGTCAGAAGCCAAGCCAAGTAGCCAAAGTTTGTGATACCATGATCTAGCACACCAAGGATGAAAAGGATATCAAGATAGAAAGGTGATGCCAAATAGTAGAGTGGGTTGGTTGACTGAGTGATTAGATGATGTCACGTATCCGGTCTAAGTCAAACATAAAAGACAGGTGTCAAGGCCTCGCTATCTTGTGAAGAGTGGTGACTAGGATAGAGAAAGACCATGAGAGAGCAAGGTACTGACAACTGGTGGCCCATGCCCATATAGTAGACAATAGGGAAGATTAAAGAGTGAACCATGTAGTACCATGTGGAAGAAGAGCAACAACACAGTGGGGCCAGCAAAGACAGGTGGTAGAAGCTCGTGATCCCATGGTCTGACACAGAGGTAGATGACAAGGATAGAAGGATAACAAGGGAACAATGTGTGGCCTAGAAGAGAGGAAGAGAAGAGTGGGGCCAACAAGACAGGTGTCACAAGTTTGTGATTTCGTGGTCTAAAAATAGAGGAGAGAGAGGTCACAAGATCGTTAGGTGATGCCATGTAGCAGAGAGGGGCCCACAGTCAAGGATGCTCATTCTAAAAATACTTAAGTTCTTAAGTAAAGAGATTTGGAAAAAGAAGCAAGGAGGTGCGATTTCTGAATGCCAATCAAGAAATACGATGTAGCAGTGGAGAAGGTATTTAGAAATAGCATCAAGGGCATACAATTTTTTAAGGAGAGAGAAAATTATGTATGATAATGAAGATATTATAAAGGAGGATAAATGGGGCCCATAGGCCAAATAAAATAAATCCACATAGAAGGTGGGGTTGAAGTAAAGTGGATAAATAAATGTTGTCTGCCTAACTTAAAGCTTACTGCCACATCACGGTCAAAAGGTGGTTGATTACTAGTTTTTTAAGCTAGTTAGACTTGTGTTTCGTGATGATAAAGGTGGCAGTCTTTACTACCATAACATGCCAACTAAGCTAGGGTGGGGGGCTACAGCCCCCTATTTTCTATTATTATGGGTGGGAGGATATAGATAGGTGGGAGGGCCTCATAGTTGCTGGCCCAATGAATAGTAAGGCCCCTACCAATAGAGCCCAACATACAGAGGGTTTTGAGGATTTATACCATAGATCTATTGAGTTAAGGACCCCTCATTTTTTCATGCTCCAAAAAAACTTAAGGGTTGGAGTCCGAGTTCAATGCAATCGGTTACAACTCAACTCCATATCAAAGATTACATCAGTAAGTCAACACCAAGTTGTAGGAGTTTTTACCTCAGTTTTGCATGTTTTGGGCCAGATATTTTGACAAAAATTTTCTTCTGCATCTTTTATGCAGTTCAATTCCTAATCAGTCCATTTGATACTTTATTCATGGAGATTTTATATGTTTTATATTTTGGAATTGGTGTTTTTTCCCTTCAAAATAAAATTTAGTGTTTATATTAAGGGTTCCCACATTTTTGAAGGATATCACAAGTGATTATTCTGATCCTCTGGCTTTCTGAGAGGTAGTGACAACCATTGTAACTGGTTTGTAGCAATTTCCTTTTGAGTATTGAATAAAGATCATAGTTTTGCAAACCTCATTTGAATTCATTTTATTGTATGTAGTCTTGGATCTGATATTTGCTTGTAATGTATTTGTATTTTGAATCATGCAAGTTTATGTCTCTATAATGCATAATCAAGTGAGTACAATTTAAAAATGCATAGATTATGAGATGTGTTTCCTCAATAGTTTCTTCCATAAGATGGTTAAGTGTGAATATTTTTTCCTCCTAACCTCTTAATGATAAGAAGCTGTGAAACCTCCTCATGAAATACTCATATACAAGTTGTTTATTCATCAAATCTGTGTCATATGTTTGGAACTTGTCTTCTTTTCAAGGACTCCCTTGTGATCAAGGCTTCATTCTAATAACATCTTCTTTGGTGTATTACCTAGTAGATTAGATCAATTTAAGGTTCTTTCCATTCCGCAATTTCTATCCCTTTTACCATCAAATTTTCCCTTTTTCGGTTTAGAGATTTTCATAGGTGATATATTAAATAGGAACTAACCTAGAATCTAGAGATTCACTCCATCCATAGGAAATACCACCACCTTTGGAGTGTTTCCATGTTGTCTAGGAATCCTCAAGTCTATCCCTCAAAGAAAGACCGAGGCGGTGCAATTTCAGTGGCCAACAATTATCACGAACTATTTCACATTGGAGGGAAGGTTTGGGGTCTACTACTACTAACACATGCCCTTCCTTAATCACTTTTGAATCATGATTTGATTTCTATTCTTTTCTTTCTATTACATTTGTTGGAATTCATTATTAAATATGTTCTTGAATCTAAGAACCATGGGAATAATTATACTATCTTACACCAAGGGCTCAACCTGAGACTTTACCATTTTCCTATAGCCATGTATCTGCACCATGCCATTATTGTTCAGGAGGTCCTTCCTTCCCTAACCCCTCCTTTGACTAGCCTTATGGATGCCTCAAGTCCCAGTGAAAATAAATGTATCAAGAGACCCAAAACTCCATAGAATTCCCTTGATAATTCCCTAAATTATTAGTCTCCTATGAAACCCTCTGACAAAAAAAGGAGTGACCCTCTACCCAATTAAAAACTAAGGCCATTAAAAAATCCAAAAATAATATTCAACACATTGATTCTGATGTGGAAATAAAAGAAGAAACTAGTGCACCCATTTGCTCCACCAGGATTTCAATTAAATCCCAGGGGAAGGGAAAGAGACTAAAAGAAGACTCTATGAAGGAGGTTGAAACTAGTGAGTCCAAAATCCATTAGGAAAACATTCTTGGAAAGGAAAACCAACTGATCAAAAGTAGCTCTCCTCATGTCTTGGAGAGCCTAAAAAATTAATCTTTGGAAATCACATAGAAAAATGAGACTAGTAGTAAAGCTAACTCCTTAGTTGATGTCATTTCCCATGCTGAAACTAAGAGCATAGTTACTACTGGTGACAAGACCACTGTGGGGAGAGAGTGCAACAAATATGGGGTTGTGTGGAGGGAAATGGGCTTTATAAAAAATGACATCAAAATTTTGGAAAATAGGTTCCTAGAGCTATCAAAGTTTAACCTCAAGGTGATGCATTCTTCAGCTACTACCCTTTGTTTACTATAGGAGGAAAGGTCTAGAGTGAAGGACTAGGAGGAAGGTGACTTCAAGGAGATCTTTAAGTTCCTCATGGAGGATTGGCCTTAGATGATGTTGTCAAAGTCCAGTGTGCTGAAGAAGAAAGCCCAACTCTTTGGACTATGTTCCTTTTTTGTAGTTTTGTTGTTATTGGCTTTGGAAACATTGGTATCTTTTGGTTTTTTTTTGTATGCTAGGATTAATGGTTCCATTTAATATCTATTGGTATGGCCCTGTGTGGCAGATAAACCAGACATTCTATAATTGCATTCTTATGTTTAAGACTTTTATGGTGTGTGTGTGTGTGTGTGTGTGTGTGTGTGTGTGTGTGTGTGTGTGTGTGTGTGTGTTGTTAGTAAGCTTACTTTATATATGGTGTGTTTAGTTAATCTGGAAGTGTTAGTTATGAGGTTTTTCCTTGTAACTAACAACTGGTTTTTGTTTTTTTAATATTAAGTAGTTAATGGTCTGTATAGCTTTTGCTTAATGTTGTCAGTGTGTCGACAATGCTAAATATGATAATGATCGCCCTTTGGGCATTGTTACTAAGAGACAACACCCTCATTTTTTGTTGCTTTTAATATCAAAAATATTATTTTGTAAGTAGAGAGATAATGTTTATTTTAGTTAAAGGGATTGGCATGGCTTTCTATGATCATAAAATGTGGAAAATTTGGATTTGTTGAGAAATCCTTGGAAACTTTCAAGAAAAAGCAATCAAAATACATTAAAAAAAAACTTTTCCTATCTTCTCCTTATTTGTGTCAAAATATGAGCTCTATATTAGGGTATGACACCTGCCATAACATCATTTAAGGAAATTGTGTTCAATATTACATCCTCTCTTCCTTGCATCCTCTTTCTTTGTTCTTTGTGTCACTCTAATTTTCCCCTCTATCTCCTTACCACCTCTCTCTCTCTCCCTATCAATCCCAAACATAACAAGACCGTATTGGTAATGGATTCAAATTATCTTCCTCATTAAATTGTATTTTGATTCTCATAAGAGTATACATTGTTAATTTAAAACTACCACTTCTTCATTGAGACCACTTTTAGCATAAAAACATCTTCTTCAATGGTGGTTCTTTTATCACTTATTTGTATGACCTTATTATAATTAATTTTATTCAACATTTCTTGTTTTTTAACAATTTTAATAATTTATTTCTTTAGTTTGATGGAATTGGATCTTTACAATCTTTATGCGAGTTTTTCTTATCATTGGTTTACAATTATTAAATGAAATCATTTATCTTCTTAGTGAAACAATGTTATTTTATTGTTACATCTTATTAGTTCTCCCATGAAAAAATACTTATTCATTCACTCAAATATATTAAATGATAAAGAATCAACCAATCAACATCTAGAATTAAAATAGATTGACTAATTTTCCTAATGTTTATAGTTTCCCCAAATTTATTTTAAAATACAAATTTGTTTATCAATTATTTTATTGTCTAATAGAACTCTATTTTCTTAGGGATGATGTCACCCTTTCAAATGTCAAAACATCCACCAATGAGAAGCAATAATTAAAATAAATTAACCAAATTTCCTATTAATATTTGTATTTTTGTTTAAATTTGTATCTACAGTCATTTTACTATTACATAATAGTGACTCCTTGTGTCTTATTGTTTTTGGCAATGCAATGGGTAATAAAGCCACTTTATTTTTTCTAATAATAATTTAAAAATGCATACAAATAATTATCAAACATGCAAAAAGATAATAATTTCTTAAATAATGTGATATTATAAAATTAATAATTTTCTAAACCCTACAATGTTTATTCCACCCAACATAAGACAATTAGGTGTGAGGTGTCCAAGATTTGGGAATGATAGTGAAGTAAAAATTTAATATAGTTAATAATTTGAGGATTGGGGGGGACCGGATCCGAGTGGAACTTGATAAATATGATGTTTATACATGAATAGCCCTACTATTTGGAACATTTGTAAGGAAGGGGGAGTTACTTCTTTCATTGAATATATGACTAGTTATGATGAGAGCTTTTCACAATAATTTATTTCCTCTTGGGCAGAGCGAAGGGTCACTATGGGTGGAATTTCATTTGACATCAATAAGGACATCATCGCTCAAGCAATGGGTCTACCCAATGATGGTTTTAAGTTGAAGAAAATAAGTCATCTTGTAGGCGAGACTAACCTTAACTAATTCTTTCATGGCAAAGAGCAACCAGTGAAGCTTCACGATGGATCTGAAAGAGAGAATTACTACCCCCATGGGACTAGGCGTGTATTTTTATCATGAACTATTTCACATTGGAGGGAAGGTCTAGGGTCTACTACTACTAACACATTCCCTTCCTTAATCACTTTATAAATCATGATTTGATTTTTATTCTTTTCTTTCTATTACATTTGTTGGAATTCATTATTAAATATGTTCTTGACTCTGAGAAGCATGGGAATAATTATACTATCTTACACCAAGGGCTTGGGATGAGACTTTACCATTTCATATAGCCATGTATCTGCACCATGCCATTATTATTTAGGAGGCCCTTCCTTCCCTGGCCCCTCCTTTGACTAGCCTTATGGATGCCTCGGTTCCCAGTCAAAACAAATGTATCAAGAGACCCAAAAACCCATAGAATTCCTCTGATAATTCCCTAAATTCTTAGTCTCTTGTGAAACCCTCTGACAAAAAAAGGAGTGACCGCCTACCCAATTAAAAACTAAGGCTATCAAAAAAGCCAAAAATAATATTCACACGTTAATCCCGATGTGGAAATAAAAGAAGAAACTAGTACACCCATTTTCTCCACCAGGCTTTCAATTAAACCCCAGAGGAAGGGAAAGAGACTAAAAGAAGACTCTGTGAAGGAGGATGAAACCAGTGAGTCCAAAATCCATTAGGAGAACATTCTTGGAAAGGAAATCCAACTTATCAAAATTATATCTTCCAATGTCTTGGAGAGCCTAAAAAATTAATCTTTGGACATCACATAGAAAAATGAGGCTGGTAGTAAAGCTAACTCCTCGGTTGATATCGTTTCCCCATGTTGAAACTAAGGGCATAGTTACTACTGGTGACAAGACCATTGTAGACAACGAGTGCAACAACTGTGGGGTTGTGGAGGGAAATGAGTATTATCATAAATGACATCAAAAGTTTAGAAAATAGGTTCCTAGAGCTGTCAAAGTTTAACCTCAAGGTGATGCATTATTTGGCTACTACCCTTTGTATACTACAAAAGGAAAAGGTATGGAGAAAAGGACTTAGAGGAAGGTGACTTCAAGGATCTCTTTAAGTTCCTCATGGAGGATTGGGCTTGGATGATGTTGTTGAAGTCCAGTGTGCTGAAGAAGAAGACCCAACTCTTTGGCCTATGTTCCTTTTTTGTAGCTTTGTTGTTATTGGCTTTGGAAACCTTGGTCTCTTTTTTATTTGTATGCTAGGCTTAATGGTTCCATTTAATATCTATTAGTATGGCCCTGCGTGGCAAATAAATAAGACATTCTACAATTGCATTATTATGTTTAAGACTTTTATGGCGTGTGTTGTTAGTAAGCTTACTTTATATATGGTGTGTTTAGTTAATTTGGAAGTGTTAGTTATGAGGTGTTTCCTTGTAACTAACAGTTGGTTTTTATTTTTGATATTAAGTAGTTGATAGTCTGTATAGTTTTTGCTTAATGTTGTTAGTGTGCTGACAATGCTAAATCTGATAATGACCGCCCTTTGGACATTGTAACTAAGGGACAACACCCTCATTTTTTGTTGCTTTTAATATCGAAAACATTATTTTTTAAGTACAGAATTAATGTTTATATTAGTTAAAGGGATTGTCATGGCTTTCTATAATCATAAAATATGGAAAAATTGGATTTGTTGAGAAATCCTTGGAAACTTTCAAGAATAAGAAATCAACATATATATATATATATATATATATATATATATATATATATAATTCCTATCTTCTCCTTATTTGTTCAAAATAGGAGCTCTATAATAGGGTATGACACCTATCATAACATCATTTAAGGGGATTTTGGTCAATGTTACATCCTCTCTTTCTTGCATCCTCTTTCTTTTTTCTTTGTGTCTCACTCTAATCTTCCCCTCTATCTCCTTTCCACTCCTCTTTCTCCCTTTCGATTCCAAACATAACAAGACCCTATTGGTAATGGAGTCAAATTATCTTCCTTCTTCAAATATATTTCAATTGTATTTTGATTCGTATAAGAGTATACATTGTTAATTTCAAGCTATCACTTCTTCATTGAGACCACTTTTAGCACAAAAAACATCTTCAATGGTGGTTCTTTTATCACTTATTTGTATGATCTTTTTATAATTAATTTTATTCAATATTTCTTGTTTTTAAGACTTTTAATATTTTATATCTTTAGTTTGATGGAAGTGGATCTTTACAATCTTTATGAAAGATTTTCTTATCATTGGTTTGCAATTATTAAATGCAATCATTTATCTTCTTAGTGAAACAATGTTATTTTATTGTTATATCTTATTAGTTCTCCCGTGAGAAAATACTTATACATTCACGCAAATCTATTAAATGGAAAAGCATCAACCAATCAACGTCTAGAATTAAAATAGACCGACTAATTTTCCTAATGTTTATAGTTTTTCCAAAAAAAAATTAAAACACAAATTATTTAATCTTTTATTTTAGTGTCTAATAGTACTCTACTTTCTTAGGGATAACGTCACCCTTTGAAATGTCAAAACATCCACCAATGAGAAGAAACAATTATAATAGATTAACCAAATTTCATACTGATATTTGTATTTTTGTTTACATTTGTATCTACAGTCATTTTACTATTACATAATAGTGACTCCTTTGTCCTATTGCTTTTGACAATGCAATGGGTAATAAAGCCACTTGATTTTTTCTAATAATAATTTAAAAATACATACAAATAATTATCAAACATGCAAAAAGATAATAATTTCTTAAATAATGTGATATAATAAAAACAATAATTTCCTAAACCTACAATGTTTATTCCACCCAGCATAAGACAATTAGGTGTGATGTGTCCAAGATTTGGGAATGATGGTGAAGTAAAAATTTAATTTAGTTAATAATTTTATGATTTAGTAAAAATAAAAAATTAATATTTTTGTTTGAAATTTTGTGTTAAATTATGATTATTTTTTTATCAATTTTATAGTGTTGAGTCAAATTTATATTGTATGGGTATGATATGTATTTCATAGAAGATTTGGCAAAATTTGTACTTCTACTATCCAATTTGCGAGATCCCTCTCTTGTTGTCTATTAAAGACGAGTAGTATTTATAAATATCTATGAAAGACCAAGGATTGCTAAAATTAAGTTCTCCTATGTCAACTACATTAAATGACCAACTAAATAAATCTCATAAAATAATAATCCATAGTAAGCAAGATATCTAGTTGATTCTAATACAATTTAGTCATTTTTTTTAATGCTCCAATAAAAGTGTTCCTGCTATCTCGTCCTTCCTATCTATTCTCTCTTCTTTCCTTCTTATTTCATTTATGTATCCCTCTTGTTAATTCAATCTATTATTATCTAACTTCCACCAATATGTTTCTTCCCACTCCATCTTATCATCTTCAACACCTATAAATTGGTACTAGATCAAGTTCATAAAAATAAAAGTGTCCATTTTCATTCACTTCTTCCTTCATTTCAAGTAAATTAATAAATATATTTCTCCAACTCAATTCATAGCCTCTTATTTTTGCACTCTTCTACTTTATCTTTCTTCACATTCTTTCTTATTTTATTTAATTAAAAATCAACTTTAGCATCATTATTAATAAAATTACCTATAATTGTCCTCTTTATCTACTGTTATAAAATCATTTTACAGCTCCTCATATCTTTCCACTTTAATCATGTAATTTGTAAGAAAATTAACATCATAAAAGAATTCACAAATTTCATGTTTTATCTCTTCATTTTCAATTGTTGCTTTTGCTTCATTTGCCATCAACACAAGTCTTTCCTCTTCAACTTCTACAACCTGCATTAGTATGTCATTTTTTCATTAATATCTACTAACACTTCACCATTTTCCTTTTCTATATTTCCTACGCACTCTTCTTCACATTGCTATCCCAAATTTTTAACTACTTCATACCCTTAATAAGACCAAAATATGTTGCAACTTGACTATTCTTCATCGTTATAACTTTATGTAATGCCCATAATTTCTTGTTTAGAAAACTTGACAATTTTTTTTCTCTTTTGAAGAGAAAAACCATCATCCTAACATTCATGCAACCCTTTATATTACAATAACCTCGTGGTCACTATTTGCATTATGCATCCTAAGGTGTTTTCCTATTGCCTCAAAGGTGTGAGTATGGAAATAACTTATGCAATGAACAAAGCATATTATCATACATCATCTTCTAGACAATAACTTAATTTATTGTTGATAGCTTGATTAGAACTAGTACTTCTTAAACAATCTAGTACCTAAATGAAATATATTTCACAATCTCTAATCTAAACAACAAGACATGAAATACACCTTAACCTACAATGAACTTAATCTATTTTAAATGAACTAAATGATTATTAACAATAATGACTAAATTTTCCTTTCTAAATATTTTTTAACAAAACAAGTTAGAATAAACATAATTAAAAACTCCCTAAGTATACATATAACTTAAAGTACCAACTAGACTTCTTAATACATGTTGAATACTATATCCAAACTAAAATGAATAATTGCTCACTCAAAAAACAAAATCCTCCTTTATAAATTACTAATAAGCATTCGTGAGAAAACCCAAGATAAAATAAATCTCTTATTTCACTAAAAGTCATGCTTAACATGATCTTTAATAGAATTTTACATATAAGTCCTATTATTCAAGTAATATACACCAATATCATCACTAATTAAAATTAAATATTAAATAAAGTTCAATTCACTAAGAATTAAACTCCTAAATTTTCTATTAATGAAACCTTCTAAATAATCTTAAAACAACTTAAACTCATTTACCAAATATTTGCATTGGTCTTCATTTCCAATTACCAACTCCAACATTGACTTGATAATATTAGATATATATAAAACTACATAGAATATATTTTAAAGAACATTTTAAATAGCAATTATATGTGTTCATATTTATTTCTATACGAAAACTAGCACAATTTCACCTCAAGAAGCATTTCTGAGACATACGTTCCAAATAGACATTTATCAAAATAAAAAGTAATACAAGGTGCACTATCTAGACATAATCCAAAACTTGTAGTAATAATACTTAGAAATGTTTGTTAGATCTCTTCATTGATGTCCATAGCACTCTATGAAGATTCATGAAGAATGTCATTGCCATTGATTGACTGTCGAAGGATGTTGCCATTAATTGATTGTAAAGATACAATTTGATAAAGACATAAAGAAGACAACAACGACTAAGCTTGTCGACTATGAAAGCTCGAGTTGTCTACCTAAGCGGGGGTTTAATATACAAAGCTATATATAATCTTATGGGAGGCTAATTTCAAAAGAAAATAGGAGGAAGTGCTTAATGATTATGACAAACAATGCATATATGAACAAGTGCCACATAGTGGCATGTACTTGCTGTTATAGTACATTGTAATGCAATAGAGACCTAAGATCATTGAAACATTATTAAATTTGAGACATTATTTAGTAATTTCAATTTAAAATTTCCTTGTCTTTGATTCTTTAAGTACCATATATTGAGTTATATCATGATTAGAATATGAATGTGTTTAGGTTGGTTAGAAAGAAGAATTTAATTCAATTGTATACTTTTATATAATTAATTGATCATTCTCTATAATGATTTAAAAAATATCAATTAAATAGATACAATAAATACGTTATCATAATAGTCCAAGAACTAAAAACAAAGAAATATAAAATAAATTACTTAATTTTTAGATATAAAATTGTCTTTATTATCATATTTTAAAATATTACTTTTAAAATTCTTAAATAATAAATTTTTTATAAATCAAATTATTTTAAATAGTGTCAACCTAATTTTAATAAATTCAAATATAACATAATTCCAAATTTCATTTAATTGATAAATATAATCAAATGCACACTAGCATGAAATCACATCGAAATATATATCAGGCTTGTTTTGAGTTTCTTTTATAACTTTTCTCATGGCTTTTCGGGATGTGTCGCACACAGAGATTGACTTATTCTGTTTTAAAAATGAAAAAAACTTAATTGAAACAAATGGTTTTTTTATGCAGGTTACTCATGTATGGTTCTACCGCAAGACATTATGGTGAATTTGAGTGATTCACTCTTAACCTTGAATATTAATTTTTTGAAAGTCATAATGTAGTGAAAATGTAATGCTGAAAATTGTCAAATATCACAAACGATCTTTTAAGAGCAATTTAATATGTATAAGTGATTTATTTTTTCTAAATTTAAGTTTATTTTTTTAATATTATTATTCATATACAGTTTGTAATTGTATTTAATTTATATATATATATATATATTGATGCAGGAGCATCCTGGGTGTAAGGGCAATCTTGCATCACCCAAAAATATTTATGTTTTCTTTTCAATAAGGGCTACCTTGTGCAGAGCTGCTATTTATGGAAACTTGCTATTTTTAGTAAGTTGGTCATACGATCTCGAAATGTTCTGATTTTGCATGTGGAGGTTCATCTCAGTCATATCAGCCAGCCAGTAAAGTTTCATGGCTAGATCAGGTCTAGTTTTGAAGATATTAAAAATTTTCGGTATTGAAAATAGGGTATAGAAACTTCGAGCTCAGTTTTGAAGGCTTTAGAGGCCCCGGATGAGGTCGAAACTTGGGCTAAATGAAGCTTGCTTAATTGAAATGTTGTAGAGCGCTTTGTGGCATTTCTGAAATGGGGTTATAATAGTCAATCGGGTCAACTGGTGATGACTTATGGTCTCCGGAAGTTGAGCCACCTGAAATAACAGAAAATAATTTTCCTTCAAAATTTTTGTTCGGGTTTCAAAAGTTATTTTGAGCCGACTTTGATGTACTAAATTGAAAAATAAAATAATTCTAAGTTTGGTCGGCTCTAAGGGCTAAATTTATGGAACCTTCTCAGGCGGTGAAAATTGCCTATATAAAGAAGGCCCGTAGTGTTGTCTTAGGCAGTTCAGAACAGTTCTGGGGAGATCTGGGTAATAATTCGA
>MU225197.1:899542-913705 GCA_018584345.1 Thuja plicata
TATATATATATTTGTATTTGAGTGTATATATATTGACTCTTTTTATTTCATAAATTAATGTTTGGTTTTGTTATTTCTATTAAAATATTTTACTGATTTTTTTTTTAACATTTGTATTCCATAGGAAAAAATTCAATATGGAGCAAGCCTCCGAAAAATGGGGTCTTATAAGACCAAAGCAATTGAACCAATCATAATTGAGATAAGTAATTTCTATAATATACTGAATTAATAAATCAATATTTAAACTTTAAAAGTATTGGAAGGAGGAAAAAATAGTGACCTATGATTGGTTGATTGGTGCAAAACTAATTCACTAATTATGCACAAGTGAATACAATAGTATATTGCCTACGACAAATACAATAAATAGTGAAAATATTTTGAGAAAGAAAATAATATAAAAAAAAAGAAGCACTCTTCATCATAACAAGAAAATCAATGTAAATATAGAGAATGATATATTCACATTGACCATGACAAATTTGGTTGATCTCCAACACAACAAATGTATAGCAATTTAACCATAATAAAAAGATATTAGTAGGTATTCTATGAAGAATTTGTTCACATATTGACAAGTCATAATCATAGTTGCAGTTATAAAGGATACTAGATGGAACAGAAGGCAAAGGCAACATCATATATGGTACAAATTCCTACATATGCTGCTAAAATTTATTCTATAGCTCTGTAATAATAATAATTACGGAAGGAAGACAGACTAAGCAAAACAACGATTACCTAGCATAAGAAGGTCATGAAGCACAAAGAGTTCATGAAATCAGCGATGTTGATTACTAACAAGACCACAATGATAATGAACAACAAAAGAAGTTACTTCAAAGAAGATTAAGTTTAGAAATGATAGTATGATTGAGATATAAATTGGTGGTCACCAAAGGTTAAAGAGTTACATGAAGCAACTTCAGTTCTTTTTATTTTATTCAGACCCCAAACAGGAAGACGTTCCATGCATGCCAAACATGATGAATCTAAAACCAAAAATAGGAAAAGAATATGGGCCAAAATGAATCTAGCTCTGTATTGAACGCCACAAAACCATAATCGATCTTCATGCCAATAATAGAAAAGTAAATAAACCAACATGGAGTATGTAACTGTTCTAACATAGTTGCAAGTGCAGTTATCAAGAATTGGGTTATAATACACACAGGTGTGAAGGTACGCCTATCAGCCCAATATAACTGATAAGCAGAATAATATAAATCATCAACTTAAAACATTAATCATAAGGAAAATGGATATTGTACCCTTCCCCCCCCCCCCCCCCCCCCCCTGAAATTGACTTACTCGTTGAAGTCGTATTTCACACATTAATTATGTTTGGATAAAAATAATAATGATAATATTTTAATAGCTTGAAAATATCTAGAGATAAACATCGTATAATGATGAAAATACCAAACACAAGAGTTCACGATATGACAAAGGACCAAACAATCGCAAAATCAACATAAGCATAAATGCTACTGCCAAGTTGACATAAATGAAATAATAAAAAAACAACATGCAAACAAGAATAATAATTAACATCATCACATACCAAGCACACACAGGGAACTAAGAAGGATTCGGTGATGTCTTCTCGATAACCCGAATGAGTGTCACAAGGTTTAATCATGGAATGATGACTGGATTAGGTCAAATGTTTGGGTTTTATGCTATCTCCATCAACAACTTTCATGGAGTAAAGGCACTCTCAATCCTTTCAATTCAAGGGAGTCGATGTCTGATACCTGCAACCTTGCATTACAAACATGAAGCATATACATAAACATATATCATGGCAGACATTGGAAGGCAATGAAGCGGATCGAGATATCATGTGGATCTCACGAATGAGGAAATACAACTTCATCCCTCTTCATGCTTACACGCCAAACATGATCAAAATAACAGAATAGCATAACCATGGCAGTGATCGAAACATTAGCAAGGTTAGTATAACAATAAATCTTAACCATGTATACAATCATCAACATATAACATGAAGAAAACATGAGTATGATTCCCAAATCACCAAAATATCCATCACAACACATCATAATCAATGACATTGATATTAACCACTTTTATAACCATACATCAATTTAGAATAATCTTCTCAAAATGGTCAAGCAAGCACGTAAATAAATCAAAAGGACATCTGTATCACAAGAAAATTTTAACTTTATTCTACATTAGGGCATATAAAAATTTTATTTTCTTAAGCAAACAAGAACCTAGAAATTCAACATATTAATTAGTGTGAAGCAAATTCTATGAACATGCTAGTCATTAATAAACTAAATCCATTCAAATTCCTCAAGAAATAATAATAGACCTAATATTTCACTTTATCTAGGCCCGTGAATTGCATCTTTCTTTACTATCCTACACATATAGTAAATACACCAACTTGCACAACAACACATGGTTATATCTTCATTTCATCAATATCAAATAAAATAACAACATAAATACCTAATTTTCTTTAGCACCTCAACTTTCTGTTAGAATTGTTAGTTGCAAGTAACAACAACCATAATCCTAAGGATATAACACTTCCTGCATTTATTAAGACGTAACGAATTATATACTTTAAAACACAATGATTCCTTCTAATCTAATAAGCAAGAATAAATTGGGCAAGATATGCATTCTACTAAAAAAGAAAAAGCTCAACATCAGGGTAACACATCACAAGGATCGAGGAATGGTATGCCACATGGACTCGTGATTCCTTGCATCAGCTTCCATGCATACACTCATAAAGTTTGCCTTTGCATCCTTGGCGAGGAAAACAGTTCACAACACAAGATCCACCTTAAAATAAAACACCAAGGAGAAACTGGCGTAGCTACCAAAGTTTTAAAATAAGAGAAATCCAATTTTTAATTTCAACAATAAATAAGGAAAATTCAATGAGTCGCAACAATAAACAAAACGTAAAATAAATCTCACAAGTTGTAGCTAAACCATCACATAGAAGGATAAATAAGTCATGGTCCACACAATCAAAGATAAAAATCATCATATAAAATGACACACTACATTACTGTGTGGCTAGAAGATAGCCACCCAATGAGGAATAGGAACCATTTTTCTAGTTACATAAATAATCGGTTTAACACAACACTTAGGACACATAGAGACCAATCAACTAATCCCCAAAAAGGGTAGAGACCAAAAGAGAAATACTTAGCTCATTTCCATATACATTAAGATCGCACAATGAGCCCACACCACGTGAAGTTTCTAGTGTAGAAACATTGGCTTTGATACCAATTGTAACGCCTCGCCAGGGAATGTGAGAGGACAACTCAACAAACTAAGAAAAAGCATGTAAATTTTTTTTAGCATAAAAATACAACTAACGTTACAATTACAATTGTATATTACATTAAATCATCAATGATACATTACATTAAATGCAAACATGAATGCTAAACATTAATCAGATAGAAAGGTCCTCTTAGGTTCCATGACATCACTACTAGAAACACAAAACATACATGACTAAGAGTCATTTAAATAACCATGAGTCTATGAAAAATATTATAATATGAATTAACTCAATTAAACCTTACAATCAAGATAACATACAGTTGCATGATAATATTTCAAAGTCAAATCATCATTTACACACTTCTACATTACATTACAAATAATCATGGATACAAGTTTACATTTTCAATTACAATCATCTCATCTAGGAGAATACATCAATACATCATATCAAAATATATATCATGATACAAAGAATCACAAATAATCAACTGGGCACACAGAACATGGAACTCTAGGGAAGAAGCAAGTACGTACATCCAAGAGGCTCTCGAACACACACTCTAAAAATTTGATGGTAAAAATATTGGCCAACCAACCATGTGGAACCCTGAGGCCCACTCCCCCTGAGCTAGGAGACAAACACAAGGTCCCACACCACACAAGCAAGGAAACAAGCAAAGTAAACACAAATCCAAGGAATAACACAAGGAATTCACAAGGGTAAACAACAAGGATACCACATGATACTAGAGGATAATTACAAGGCTAAATAGAGGGAATCCTAAGACACATGTAGGAGAGTGTCATCACATAGCCCCCTGATGTCTTGTGTAACCCTCGTTGTCTCTCTCTAGACCCCGACCCCTAGGCGAGGACTCATGTGGAACCAACAACCTTTCGTGAGGACAAGGGTGTTGATTTTCCAGATCAACATCCCACAGATGACTAGGCCTTCTCCAACCGATCCTTAGTCTATAGAAGCACTCAAGGCCATGGGGTAGGTAACATAATTATCTTGTTTAGTATTTTAACCCCTCCCAAAAAGTTTATTATTATCACTGGATTATCTACTCACATTGGGTTACCTTGGAAGCCACTTGAGTCCCTGACCCCATTGCAAGTCACTCCCCTAACCATGCTCCTAGAAAACTACTCCTATGCTCAAAATTGAAAACCAAAGAGTGAGCAAAAAAATAATCCTCATATTCGAAGAAATCACAAAGCACAATTCGAAACATAAAACTTGACATCATCAATAGGATCCATATATGTCATCATAATCTGAAGGGACATCAAAGCCAAGTTATAAAGCCTCATGGTGAGAATCTCATAGGAACCTCTCTAGATTCCATAATATAAACCATAACCAAAACCACATAATTCATGCATGTCCCCTTTGGATCCAATCACCACTAATATATTAAATTCATCATCAAACCAAAATTTTAACAGATTCCAACCAAGAAATACTCAAGAAAGAGTGAGACCCTCGTGTGACCTCAATTACACATTTGGGCCTCAAAGAAACATATACAATAACACATGATAAACTAATCATAAAAGATCACAGAAATATCATCATTCAGACAATGAGATGATAATAAATCACCAAGATAACCCTAGCCTCTGGTAATTCAAATAAAACCCCCAATAATTAACTCCAAGGCTAAAACACCACTCCATAGAAAATAAAATAACTATAAAATGTTCATATAACCAATATAATGATCATGTACTTGTAACCCCAAAGTGAACACTTCACTCAAATCCTCCTTGCAATATACATAATGAGAATTACATATACACATGGCAACAACTTTGTTATGCTTGACGCATTTTACAATTCAACAAAATATTTTTTAAATTTTTAAAAAAATGCTATGATGCTTCCTTAGAAATAAAATTATTAAATATAATATAATTATCACCTAAATGAAATATATGCACAATCTCTAATCTAAATAGCAAGACATGAAATACACCTTAACCTACAACGAACTTAATCTATTTTAAACAAACTAAATACTTATTAACAATAATGACTAAATTTTCCTTTCTAAACATTTTTTATCGAAACACGTATAGAATAAACATAATTAACAACTCCCTAACTACACATATAACTTAAAATACCAACTAGACTTATTAATACATGTTGAATACTGTATCCAAACTAAAATCAATAATTTCTCACTCACAAAACAAAATCCTCCTTTATACATTACTAGTAAGAATTCGTGAGAAAACCTATTAACTAGAAAAGATAAATCTCTTGTTTCACTAAAAGTCACGCTTAACATGATCTTTCATAGAATTTTATATATAAGTTCTATTATTCAAGTAATATACACCAATATCATTGCCAATTAAAATGAAATATTAAACAAAGTTCAATTCACTATAAATTAAACTCTTAAATTTTCTAATGAAACCTTCTAAATAATCTTAAACCAACTTCAATTCATTTACTAAATATCTATATTAGCCTGCATTTCCAACTACCAAATCCACTATTGACTTAATAATATTAGATATATATAAAACTACATAGCTTATATTCTAAAGAATATTTAAATATCATTTACATGTGTTCATATTTATTTCTATACAGAAACTAACACAATTTCACCTCAAGAAGCCTTTCTTAGACATATGTTCTAAATAGTCACTTATCAAAATGAAAAGTAATACAAGGTGCATTATCTAGACATAATCTAAAACTTGTAGTAATAATACCTATAAATGTTTGTTAGATCTCATCATTGATGTCAAATGCACTCTATGAAGATTGATTCATTAAAAATGTTAATATATGGTTCAAATTCCTTCATATGCTTCTAAAATTTATTCTAGGGCTATGCAATAATAATGGATGGAAGACTCACTATGCAAAACAACAATAATATTATCAACAACAATTACCTAGCATAGGAAGGTTATGAAGCACAAAAAGTTCATGAAATCACTGATGTTGGTTACTAACAAGACCACAATAGTCACTAAGAGCATAAACTTGTCTTAAAAGGTGGGGTTGAAATTACCCGTTTATAATGAACAACAAAAGTGGTGACTTCAAACAAGATTAAGTTAAGAAATGATTGTATGATGGAGATATAAACTGGTGGTCACCAAATATTAAAGAGTTACATGAAGCGACTTTAGTATTGATGAATCTATAAAGTCTATTTGAAGTCAATGATTCACAGAAATATTGGACAATGAAGGAGAAATGTTGAAGGTTGACTCATATACTCCTACAAGCTGACAATAGAGAGCTATGATTAATGTACATTACTAAAGAAAAAATAATGGTAACATTGAGAAGGTTGCAGCAATAACAATTAGAAGGTCAAACTAAGTGAGAAGGAGGCATCCACTATATTGTAACGACGACACAAACTAAATTAAAAACTAAATTTTGTACCTTAATATGGTAAGAATCTAGAGGAAGAGATGGTAGAACATCAAAACTTAACAAATCAAAAAGGAAGTATGAAGTGATGGCACCGCACACAGGCCAGTTTTACCTAAGGAATGGTTAGATAAAGTCAAGTTGGCTTGGGTTTTCCATATGAGAAGAAAGACGAGTAGACTGAAAGTTTCCCAAGGTGGATGAGGAAACAAAGAGGTCGACCAAGATGGATATAGCTTATAGATTTGAAGGTACACTTGTCATAAAGTAACAATGTGAGTGGGTGAGAGAGAGCATATATTGATCATATAAAGTAACAATGCGGGTGTGTGAGAGAGAGAGAGAGAGCATGCAAATATATTGATCATGAGAGAGAGAGAGAGCGCATATATATTTGATCATATAAAGTAACAATAAGTGTGTGTGTGTGTGTGTGTGTGTGTGTGTGNGAGAGAGAGAGAGAGAGAGAGAGAGAGAGAGAGCACTTTACCTTTTTTGTTTGTTTCTTTTTTTTGTTAGCTTTACATTCCTTATTTTCCTTTTCCAAACCTCTCTTACAATTCTTGGAGCTTGTGAATTTGTTGAGTTGTAGAGTCAAAATAGGTCCAAAGCTTTCAATACGATCAATGATATTATATTTTATATTTGACTTTATGGTATACGAGTTAAATTGATCTTATATGTTTTTTTTGCATTTGATATATTCCATTCTAAAACATTGTTTTCTTTATAAATTAGGCATTTAATAAGTTTTTGAGCTATATCTTTCATATGGCTATCATACACATTTATATCATTTTGTCACTTTCACTTTCGAAGTCTTAATAAGTCATCACTCTTTTATTTGATTGATGCCTTTTATCTTGACTTCGTCACACTCATTCATTACCAATGCCTTCATAGAATGTGCTTCTTTTCTGCTCATTATTATTTCATCGTAATGGAAAAAAAACAATTTTAGAGTCTTCGTCAAGAATAGGCATGCTTGATGCTTTGATCTTGTAGCATTGTAAATTGTATCCCTTTGCAATTTCTTGTTTAATTAGGCCTTATTTTAGTGCTCTTGGTCTTCCATGCCCAATATGCATGATACAACCTGATTTTGTATATAATTTTGACATCTTTTCCCAGATAGGACCTTTGTTCCTAATTTGGGAGCACATTGGGAGGTGTACCATCCTAAATTGTAAGCACCTACAATTAGATGCTCAATTAGGCCTAATTGTTTCATTCTTGAGATTTCATTATTTTATGCTTGATCTAGTTAGCCACCTCCTGCATTTATGGTTTCGTTCTGCCTTCCTGACTCCAAATTTCAATTTTGGCTTCTTTTGGTGAGAAAAGGATGCCCTGAGCATCCTCTTCCTTGATGTTGTTCCCAAAATTTGACTTAGGGGGGCGTCTTGTGGATTTAATAGTATTTATAAATTCATGGCAGCCTTCTTTGAGTTTTGAGCTCCAAAATGTTGTGAGAAGTATAAAAGTAGCCTCTCTCTCCTCATTTTCACATCCACAATCAAGCATTCACATACATGATAAATATTTCAAGAGAATTCTAAAGACTTGAAGACAACGATAATTTTAGTGGCGATTATTCTCCATTTGGTGAATGTCGCTCGTCAGCGATCGGGGATTTGGCGAATATATTGCATATATTGGGTTGGCCCAATCGCCTGAACTTTATAAATATTTGGTCAAATTATAGGGCCAATCGCCCATCTATTTATTTAATTTTTTCCATTTCTTCTACAATATCGTCAATCAAATATATTTTTTGGACACGGTAAATTTTATAAATTTGCCTACAATTTCAAAGTGGTCCAAATCGACAACCTATATTCACCAACGGTTTTATACATATATATTTATATGCAGTCCCAAATTCGTCTGCCATTTCGTGGACGCGTGTCTCAAACCGACGCATTTTCACAAACTTTATTTATCGTAGAAAGTTATTGGACGACCCATAATCACCTTAGAAATAACATAAGACATGTTATAATTGCGCAGACTTCACCAAATATTTGTATACCTAATACCTCCCACCAAATTTGCCAAAAAGGATTGGTAGAAATACATTCATAGATTAGGGTTATTGTACACAATTTGGTTTGGTTGGTTCGGATATCTCTATTTGATCAATAGAGAAGTTTCAGACTGTTGAGTGCATTGGCAACTGCAATTAAGGCAAATGTAAGTGATTATTATTTTGATTCCTGATTTCACCTGAGGTTTCACCTCTATCTGTAGATGACTCTACAATTTTGAGTTCATTCTTATTTAGTGGGGACCAGCTAGTGGTCGGTGTTGTGGTCGCCAGGGAGACCTCAGACATGATTTTAGAGCTCCAATGAATCATATTTATATATATTATAGTATATTGTCATTTCTTCAACAAGTTAATATTTTTTGGCAGCCTTTATTTCATTGGAGATGTCGAACAAGAATAAGGGTAAGGCTCCTGCATGTGAGGAAAGCGAAGAGAGGCCACTCAGGCCAGAAAAATGCAGAACCTTATCTTCATACTTTGGTGTTGGAAACGTTTCTAGCCAAAATCGGGAAGCTACTTCATCACAATTATATCTACAAGATTCACAACCTGAACCTACACGACATATTGAGGAAGTCGACGAACCTGATATCTCAGATCACGATGAACTTGAAGAAGATTTTTTAGGTTAATACCTAGAGTAGACATAATGATATAATCCACTTTGATGAGACTGAGAAAGCCAGAGATGATTATGGTGCAGGGAAGAAGAAAATAAAATACAATTAAAAAAAGGATAGAGAATAAAAAAAAGATCTGATGTGGGGTATGTCAAGGAATTTTCAAATAGAATGAGTGTCAAAGTATCCATTCATTGAACCAGTGGACAATCCAATTGAAGGTGAGCCTCTGGTAGAATGTAGATGTAAGATTTGTACCAAGATAAATAAGAAGGAAAAGAGGTTGCAGCTAAAAATTGACACCATAGAGAAGCATATGGGTAAAGTTTACGAAAAGAAAACCATAGATGGTGTTGAAAAATCAGTGAGAAGATGGAAAACAAAGGAGGAATCTCGTCATGTTAGGAATGCAAAATTATTTGAATTTCAACACAATATACAAACAAAGCCTGCTGAATTTAAAGGTCCTATTGAAGCTTTTTTTGGAAAAGCAATGGAAGTAGAACAAATGGGAAAAGTTGTTCAGTTAAGTGTTGTCTTTTATATTTTGAGCAGAGGGCATCCTATGATAGACTACCCATCATTGAGTGTTTTATTACACTTTCTGAAAGTTTTTAACTATCCTAACAGTCACTGGTCAGTAAACAATGGATGGGAATGTGCAAGTTGTCTTGCCGAGGTTTAAAAAGAGGATCAAAAGACAAAAATTGAAGAGTCAAACTTTATTGCATTATCTTTAGACAAAGTTACAGAAGTAGATAATACTTCCTGGGTATGCATGCATGTTTATATTGTACACAATTTTTTCCGCCAAACTCATCTACTAACTATTGGTAAAATGAACGATAATGCAACAATGGAAAATTTATTTGAACTAGTAAAGATTTCACTAATTGAATATGGAGGTATAGATGACATGACGATTGCCAAAACGTTGGTCTATGTTGGAGCAGATGGAGCTTTAGTCATGCAAGGCCACATGGGCAGTCTTTGTACAAAGATACAAGCTTCTTTTGCACCCTACGTTACTACCGCTCACTCCATGTCCCATAGAATGAATCTAGCTTTTGGAGTTGTCAGCAAGCATGCTCCAGTACAAAAAATTGAATTTTTAATAAAAAAGATCTACCAATACTTCTATCGAAGTGAGAAATGATTCAGGGAATTTCAACACTTTTTCAAAGGACTAACCGATAGGAACAAGCTTCTTAAGGATAATGACACCAAACTAATCTCTTTAGATGAACTAGCGCATCAAGTTTTTTTCAAAATATAAATCGTTGCTTGGTCTAATGAACTCAAGTCTTGAAGAAGCAGGGCTAAAAAAAATTCTTGAGTTGTTGCAAAGGTTAATTAATGTAGAGACACTCTTAATGTTAGCAGGTCTTCTCCCCATGCTAGAGGAAATGAGAAATATAATGAACAAGGCCCAGCAGAGAGCTATGTATATTGCAGAATATGTTGTGTTGCGTAAATTGACATGCATGACGCTCAATAATCTCTATCGATCATGTGATGATGTAAAATTTTCCAACTGACTAAAAATCACAGATTTGGACAATCCTGATAAATTTTTAAAGATCGGTGCAAATGGGGAGTTATGAGCAGAAGTACGCTACTTTCCCAGGGTCAAGTTTGAGGAACCAGGAAAGAACTCCAAGAAATGACTATCAAGTGTTAAAAGGGAAGACTTTACCAAGATTGTTGAGTCTGTAACTCCTTCTGTGAAGCACATTGCCTATGATCTTTCCTCACAGATTAGAGAAAGATTCCCTCCAGTCAAACTACTTGAATCCATGGCTATTGTGTTACCTCAATATTGGAGTATCAACAATTCGAAAGATTTTTGAACTAAGCTACTAACTTTGATAGATCATTTTTGAAAAACCAAAGAGTTCACTGGAGTAACTCTAAATGGAATTTTAGATGAATCTTGTTTGAGAGAGAAATCGGGTCATTTTTCACAGACAATGAGGGAATAATATAATATTATGTGGAACCCCCACGAAGATGGATCGGTAACAAGGCTTTGGAAAAATCTAGCTCAAAGCCAAATGTTGATTGATTCAATATCAGAATTTTTCAAGCTTGTTGATTTATGTCTGACCATGATATTGGGGTCGGTGGAAGATGAGAGAATTTTCAGTGCTTTGGGGTTCCTAAATTCAAAGCTAAGAAACAAACTAGACAAGAATTTGCAAAATTGCTTGAGGCTCTATATATCCAGGTATTGATGTCAATACTTTTCCTTACGATAGGGAACTTAAATTGTGGAGGAAGAAATGTCAAAGAAGAGGGTTGGGAAACATTTCAAACCAAAGTGGGAGTGCCAGAGATAATGATGTTAGTGGTACTGGTACTAGTAGCGTTGAACTTTAGTTAAGCGGAGTTACGCAAAGTGAAGAAAACATAGTCAAGAACCAAGGAAGCTATGATGTTGATGGCGATGAATCTGAGGATCCTGATAATGAGATGATGTGGCAACTTGAATCATTGTTGAAGTAGCAGGTCCTAGGTATTTATTAAAATTATTTCTTTAGTCTACTGTCAGTGTTTGTATCTCATCATCAATCATGCATAAGAGCATATTCCAATGTCAAAAACATCAATGTGGTTGATAATATCATCAATTCTATAATTAATAATGGTTTTCATTTGCATTATTCAGCTCATATGGTAGAATTCTTGAAGATTTTCATTATTTTTTTGAAAATATAGCAATTCATAATACATATGATACAATTCATAGAGATTCTCATTAATTTATTTGCAAATATGATACAATGTAACAATTCATTCATTAATAGTAGTAAGTACACAACTCTGTGGGATTCTATTTGCAAAATTCAATGACTCAATACCCAATTTCAGTTTCAAATTACCCTTAGCAAATGAACCTGAATTCCCTTTTATAGAAACAAGGGAGAAACAATAGCATCAGGTCGATTTGCCTCATGTGAAGTCTCAAAATCAAAATCAGTAAGACAAGTACAACATCTTTGCAGCCATACATTTCTGTATTTGACATGCAAGTTTAGTAAATTATCAATACCATCTAATATGCTACATTAATCATGTTCAAAAAACAAAGTTCAAACTTTAAACTCAATTCAAGCCATTAGAAATAAAAAATACATATTATTGAAAGTACTTTCACATACTATGATTGATGAGATGATTCTGCTAGTTTGCTTAGTATGCTCCATTCTACGTCATTTGGAAGGTCAATATTTGTCAAGTTATAGTGAATGATCTGCAACCTTGTCAGCCATCCATACTTGGGAGAGAGACTTGAAAGCAATGATCAATCCAATTCTACATTCAAATTTGTTAATGGTTTGATGCAATTTGCAATGCCTTCATGAGTTGCATCTTGAGGAAGCTTGCCTAAATCATACATTATTTTGTCCTCCAACTTTTTTTGTAAGATTCTCTTCCAATGAAGTTTTTTGATAACTTACTAAGACTAGGACCAGGATTCAGCAAACCAAGATTTATCATTTTGGTTGTTTCTTATTCATCTTAGCGAGATTTCTCCCATAAGGTCAGCATTTCCTCTCCTTCCCTTGTTTCTGACATTTTTGAAAGATAGATATTGTCTTTATTGTTACACGAACATGATCATTAATTCCCTTGCTTTCCAAATGCCTGTCTCTGGTTGTGTTGATTTGTTACAAAATTTGTTTTGCAATATTCTCTCTCTGATAGAGATTGTTGTTCTTCTCAACGTGCTCTTTGAGCTTCCCAAAAACATCTCTAAGACTTTCATTCAATTCAAACCAATCACACAAACTATCACCTCTCACCTTTATTCTCCCCCAAATGTCTTGTTTTATTTTCTTGACTGTATTTTTTACTTTGTCATGCAAGTTGTTTTCATAAGTTTTAATTGTACTATTTTCCTTATTTAGCTCTTCTCTCAATTCTGACAACTAGTACTCACTTTGTTTACTTATTTCCTCTATTTTCTATGTTTTTCTTTTACCCTCTCCTTCTCCAATTCCTTATTTAAGTTATTTTTTGTTTGTGACGTATTCTCCATGCTTTTGTATAAACGTACTGAAAAGGATTTTCATCCTCAACTTTTTTATTGCTCTCTTCCTATTTTTCCTTCAGAATTTTCAATTTTGCGTTCATATGTTCTTGTTGTGCAATTTCTTCTTTGGAGGAAGAATTTTTTATCCTTTGTTGTTCAATATATCAAACAAGTGATATATTGTAAAGTCTTGTATTTATATATTTTTGTGTCTTCAATCCCTTGTAGGTGGTTGTCATCTAAAGAAATCAATAAAGAAGATATAAAATATTGGAAGAAAAGAATTCCTCATCTAATGTGTGAAATGAAAAAGTGCTTACCTTCAACCTTTTTCAATGCACAAGAACACTACATCATACACCAAGTTGAGGAGATTGAATTGTGTGGACCTGTACATGTTAGGTCAATGTGGATGGTTGAGAGACACTTAAAATTTTTGAAGGGTTTGATATGATAGAGAGCACGTCCTGAGGGCTCTATGGTTGAAGGATATATGGTATACCAAATGATGGTGTACGTTACTCAATATCTTCCTAATCTTACAACAAAATCCCATATAGATTGCATTTGGGATCTCGACTCCATTAAATAATTTGAAGGGGAGTACTTAGTGGGCAACAGTAAATTTAGGAAACTGAAAGGTAATAAATTATGAGATGTTATTGTAGTTAATTAATTCTTAATCTTCAAAATAAATTTGTTGTAATTGATCATCTATTTACTTTTGTACAGTTGCTAAAGAGTGGGATGC
>MU225197.1:931543-945794 GCA_018584345.1 Thuja plicata
TTGAGAAAAAACTGACATTTGGGTTGCGTCCGGAATGCCCCAACCCCCTATTTTCATATAAGGCATGTCCAATTTAGACATAGTTGAAATCTGGGCCCTCTTTTTTGCATGCACAACCTTGGCACATTTTTTGAGGCAAAAAAACACCTTGGTTTCAATGTCACCTTGATTTTTGTGCTTCCTCGAAATTCATGCCAAAAAAAATTGCATGCCAATTTGGGTTTCTTGGTTCTTTTCTTGTTTTGGAGTAGTCTTCGGTGTTTTGCTCATAAATTGAGAAAATAAAGGCCGTTTTTTTTCAAACGAGATAGCGTCGGAAAGCTGTTTCCGAGACGGATATTTTGGCAGGGGTTTCATTTCGATATTTTTCTATTTTACTGGCTTTTTTCAGTCAAAGAGAGCCCTTCTTTTCAACGCTTCCAAGCCTCTAGAATGAGCATACGGACTTCATTTTTTGCTCACGAATAAGCGTCAGTAAGCTCTTGATGAGATCTCTTCAGATTTGAGACTTATTTTTGGATAAATTAATCGGGTATTTTACCCATTATTTTTGAATTTTTTCTTTCTCTCGTTCTGATCTAATGGCAAATTCAACAAGAGTTGAGCTTCTCACTCCTCATCATTTCCATTTATGGAAATCCTGCATGTCTAGGCTTCTCTGGTCATGCGGGCTATGGTCCTATTTGGATTTCATTCAGCTAGTTTTAACTCGTCCTTACGAAGTCATGCAACACAGGAACAAGATGGATGAGGCTATGGGTACAATTTTGTTGCATGTTCCAGACAATTTGCTCTTTCATCTTAATGATTGTGATACTCCTCTTGCATGTGGGAGAAGTTTCAGACTCTCTTTNGCAAAATTGACTTCTTTGGGTCTTGACTCATTTCCTTCTATTCAGGATTTCTTGATGAAATTCAAATCTATCAGATCTATCTTACAGGGTTGTGGAAAGAATAAGACGGATATAGAGTGCATATACCTGATTCTTTCTAAGCTTCGTAGTCCCTTTCAGATTTTTTCTTCTACCTTCCATTCCACCATGGATGCTTTGGGTCCGCGATTTACCATGCCTACATTTGATACATTATGTGATTGTTTGACTCGTGAGTGGGCAAAGCTATTTCAGCTTGATTCTCTCATAGGATCACAGAACCATGCATTGGTAACTCACCCATATTTAGAGAAACAGGAGCAAAAACATAAGTCATCAACCATAGAGTCTAAGAAGGATTCTAGTTCTCAGCACTCCTTTGTCTCACCTTCTCCTAAGGGGGAAAAATCAAGATAGAAAGAACTAAGTGTGCTTATCGTAAAAAGGGCACTCATGATGAGTCTCATTTTTATGAGAAGAAGATAGATGGATGTGCAAAGCAAATTTCTAATTTGCAAGCTCTTCTTCAGAAGAGAAACATTGATATTCCTTCTTCTTCTACTTCTCACGGGTCTTCTTATTCATCATCACTCCAGGAAGATAGAAAGGACATAGGAAAGGGTCATACATTACGTGCAACCGCTATACCTCCCTCTTCTAGATGGCTACTGGATTCAGGTGCTTCACACCATATGGCATCTTCTCAGGGTTTATTCTCTTCTTTTGGGGCTTCTCCTACCCCACACATTTTGATAGGGAATAACACTGTTATGACTGTATGCGGGAAAGGTTCTATTGACATTGATGATGGTGCATTCCATGATGTACTATGTGTTCCATCTTTGTCCTCTAACCTTCTCTCTATCTATCTGATTACTAACAGTGGGACAAGGAAGACAGTTGAGTTTACTCCAGATTTAGTACACATTAGAGACAGTGGGATAGGCAATATTATTGCTACAGGGACAGTTGATCATTCTTCCCGCTTGTACTCCTCTCATTTTGGTCCACCATCTCCACTGTCGGAGAATAGCTCTCCTTTTTCACAAGAGCCTATTGAGGTGAAGTCGGGTCACTTGAACTTATGTGTAGTTCCTAAGATCTGTGTTCTGACTTCTACACCTCCACCTCATGTTGAGTTTAAATTTGTTCATCAGGATTCCTATTCATCTTTACCATACATTATCGCTCCATGTATCGAGCCACCTAGAGCAGTTGTTGAGGACATATTAGAGGATATTCATCTCCTCTCAGATGATAGATTCAGCACATCTATTGGCCCACCTTCATTGGAGATTCCATTACAGGAGTCTCGTGTGTTTTCTTTTGAACATCATCTAAGCCTTCCAGTTTCTCCTCACATTTAAGGGTTTCCTCTTCTTCGGCCAACACCTTTGTTTCTTTCGCAGTGGAGCCACATTGGTTTGATCATCAACACAGGGGTTCTATCATTCTGGGGGGCTTTGGAGCCTCGATCCTCTCTCATGGGGGGGTTGGTTGTACTTATGGTTTTGAGAGAGTCTCTTGAGCCATTGTTTTTCAGCATGTTTTTTCCATCTCTTTTTGGAGTAGAGTTTTTCTCATATGGTTTTCTCTATTTCTCCACTTTACAGATATTTGGTTGTGATTGGGTACCTGATAAGGTCTTGTTGCTGAGACCCAAATTTATTGTTTTCAGTAGTTATTTCTAGGTTTTTAGCTTCTCCCTAAATTTATCTTAAGGGGGGGTGTTAGAGTAAAAAGGTGTTTCTATGTTCACTTATTAATTAAATCATTATTGATTTAATTGTTTAAGTCACATTTTTATCTCTTGTTCACTTATGCTAAACGTTAGACATGCAATAATTAATTCTGTATTAATTATTCATGAAACCTAGGTTTCTCCACCTTCTTGGTGTTCGATCTCCTTTATAAGGATTGATCTCTTTGTATTTTTTAATTTCCTCTCTGAATGAATATTTTGTCTTTCAGAACATTCTTGTCTCCAAGCTTTTCTTTTGTAACAGGTTATTTTGCATGCAGTGGATCTTGGTGGTTGAATTCTAACAATTCCTACACTAACTAATATTGTAATTTTGATGTTTATTAATTTTTTCCTTTATTGTCGCAACATAGAAGTTATAATAGATAGTGATGTTCTCTTTTTTGACTAGTGATTTAACCTAAACAATGAAAAAAATTATGACCAAAATAAATTATTAAATATAAAATATAAAAATTAGTTTATATTTAAAAAGTAACTTTAATTTTAATAAAGCAAGAATGTCATTGATGGAGCGCAAGAAGAAGCAAGGTAGATCTGATGGGAACCCTAGATGCGAATCAGAATCCAGGGAGAATTACTTTGAAGAATCTGATTTAGATGGCATGGTGATAGATGTATCAATGGAATTTTGTGAGGATATTGGATTGATGAAAACCCTAGCGATTACCTGCAGATTCATTATTGGATGCCCTAATCGCAGAAGGATTAAAGATTGGATAGTTGCATGTTGGAAGGTGGAAGTGATTTTAAAATTTCTTCCAAAAAAAATTTTACAACTATATTCGCTTCAATGGAGGAGAAAGTGATGGTGTTGGAGGGTGGGGTCTAGAAATTGGATAATATGTCGATGTACATTCAGCGATGGAAACCCAACTTCAACCCAGTTGCGCTAACCCATTACGACAACCCGATATGGACAAGACTTTATAATCTTCCCTTGGTGTATCGGCAGGTGAGTGCTTGGGGAAGATTTGGAGAACTCTGGGCATGCTATTGGATATCGACATGGATATCGTCGAAAATGATTTCGGTAGATATGTGCGCCTCCATATCGCAATTGTGTGGTAAATTCCTGACAAGATAACCTTAGTGGTGAATGGAGTATATCGGGTGCAGAATGTGGAAATAGAGGAAGACAATAAGTTTTGTCTAAAATATCGATCTAGATACCACTTAGATTTTGTTTGTCCAAAGAAGCCTATAAGCAACTTAGTCTGGAAATTCATATCAGTGACAAAGCCCCCTTCCTTGGTAGAGATACCCAAGGATAATCATGCCCTTGATAAGAATACAATTCAACGATCCCTTGTATCGAGAGATGCAGTGCCTCCATATGATGGTCAAATTGATAAGGGGAAGGATGGGATCAAAGCGAATCCAAACCACTCAACCCTGAATGCTTCCCCTTCGGCAATTGCCAAGATTGCAGAATTTGATTGTGAGGATGACAAAATGGAGGAAGAATTGGAGTTAGAGGGCTCCGAAGGGGAAGGTTTTGAGGATGAATTGGATATAGTAGAAGATCAATGTATATCTCAATCCACAACTAAGAATTTGGGATTGGTGAAATCTTCTAAGAAGAAAGAAGGGAAAGGTAGGAAATCTCATAAAGAATTGAGGGAGGAAGAAGCTATTGAAAAGAACTTTGCTAGTATTAGGAAGTTCCTAAAGAGTACCAAGGGAGGAAGCCCCTCCCTTGGGAAACAATGAAGATATCTCCATGGAATGCCAGGGGTCTTGGGGCCCCTGATAATTACGCTTGGTCAAGAGTCAAATGTAGATTCTTTCCAATGATCTAATATTTCTCAAAGAAACAAAGTTGTCAACAGAAGAATCTAGTAAATTTATGGCCTATTGTAAATGGTGGAAGGGCTTCTTCAAGAAATAGAAAGGTGCTTTAGGAGGGATAGGAATGATGTGGAAAGAAAAGGAGCTAGCAATTGATATAGTGGAAGCCAAATCGAATTAGATGGTTGTCGCGGTGTATTGCATGTCATTGAACATAACTTTTATAACAATTTGTGTCTATGGGCATGTCAAAACAAATGAGAAGGCCTCCACATGGACAGACATTCTGAATTTTATGGCAGAAAGGAAGGAATTTAACTTCATAGTGGGCGGGGATTTCAATGTTTTTTTGAGTCACGAGGAAAAATGAGGCAACAACAAACAAATGCAAGCTATGATTGACTTTTTGAACTTTGTGGATAGTACCAGCCTGGTCAATGTTCAGACTACCAATGGATTATACACCTGGAACAACATAAGAGACTTTCCAAACATTGCAGAGCATCTGGATAGGTTTCTTTTTCCCCAAAATGGATGAATAACCTTATCATGATTGGTGCAAGAATCATTCCAGCTTCAGCCTTGGATCATTTTCCAATAAACCCTCAAATCACTAGCAATAATGCCAATTTAAGATCAAGTTTTAAATTCGAAAATATGTGGTGGCGAGACAACAAACTAGTGTCTTTAATCGAATATTGGTGGAAGGAGTGCAAGATTGGGGGTTCATGTAGCTTCAATTTTGCTAAGAAGTTACAGTATGTCAAAGGCAAACTTAAGGAATGTAACAAATTTGATTTCAAAAATATTTTTGATGAAAAAACATGAATTGAAGAAGAGCTTGTTGTGTTAAATGAAAAGGTCGTTCGATGTGCTATGTTCAAGGATGATTATGATAAGGAGGAGACCCTTAAGGAAGAGTTAAAATAAATTCTAGCCAGGGAGGAAATCTTCTGGAGGGATAAATCGAGGAAAACATGGTTAAAAGTGGGTGACTCAAACTCAAAATTCTTTCATGCTTCGGTTAACTCTCGTAGAACGCTTTAAATAAGATAGAAGGAATTTCCAAATCTAATGGAGGCATAGCATCAGATCTAATTGATGTTGGAAATGAGGCGATGTCTTTCTTTTCAAGGATCCTTGCTAGCAAATTTTATGTTGATAATACAAATGTTGATGTTGACTATACTCCATCTATCTTAACAGAGGAGGATAAGAAGATGTTGTGAGATCCAATCTTAATTGAATAGGTCAGTGCTTCTCTATTCCAACTTCATTCGGATAAGGCTCCGAGTCCAAATGGCTTCCCAACTAAGTTTTTTCCAAAAGTGCTAGCATTTTATGGGAACTTACATATGGAAGGTAGTAGAAGACTTTTGAAAACATAAGAGGTATGTAGAGGACATTAACAATATTGTTATTTCTTTAGTGCCAAAGAAGTTGTGAAGTTCATCATTCAATGACTTAAGGCTCGTATCTTTGTGCAATACAATTTATAATGTGATAGCAAAAGTGTTTGCTAATAGGTTGAAATGGATAATGAATAAGATTATATTAAAAGAACAGTATGGCTTTACTCCGGGCAGAGATATTTCAGACTGTATAATCCTCACAAACGAAGTGATTCACACTAAGAAATCGGAGAACTTAAGAGGTATGATGATTAAATTGGATGTACAAAAGGCATATGACAGAGTAGTTTGGTATTTTTTGCTGAAGGTTATGGCTAAGTTTGGTTTTTGTTCACATTGGCTTGAGCTAGTTAAATTGTGCATTTCCTCTGTGCGGTTTCGATATCTCTCAATGGTGCTTTATTTGGTTTCTTTGTTGCCACTAATAGATTGAGGCAAGGGGATCCACTTTCCCCATTCTTATTTGTAATCATGGCAGAAGCCATGGGTAGAGCCTTTAAAGTTAGGAAGTGTTTGGAAGTTTGGGAAGGTTTCAAGTTGGGGAAGGTTGTGAGGCAATTAGCCACACATAGTTCACTGATGACACATCCTTGTTTGGGGAAGTAAGTATTAGGGGGGCTAAGCAAATAAAGGAGGCTTTGAGAAACTAGGAGCTGAAATCTGAATAGACATTCAATAAAGATAAGTCCACCATATACTTATTTAGCACTAAGAAAGCGGTGCAAAGAAGGATTGCAGCGATTTTGGGATTTTCTATTGGATCACTTCCTGCAAAGTATCTTGGTGTGCTCATTTTTGAAGGTGTGTGCAGGTCCAAACATTGGGATGCTATTGTGGAAAGGTGTAGATTAAGGGCGACTTCATGGAAATCGAAGTGGATTACTCTGGCCAGTAGAATGAGAATGATAAGATCTATGTGATCTGTCATGCTAGTTTATGTGATATCGTGCCTTCCAACTACACATAAAATTGAGGTGAATTTTGAAAGCATATTCAAGAAGTTTCTATGGGAAGGCTCAAGAGAGAAAAAGAAAATTCCTTTAATCAGCTAGGATATCACTTGTAAGCATAAATTTGAAGGGAGTGTTGGATTTCGTAGAATAAAGAAACACAACTTGGTATTTGGAGCAAAATTGGTCCGGAAAATGTTCATCTCTCCAAATCGTCCTTGGTGTAAGGTTTTTCATAAGAAATACCTCGATGATAGTGATCCAAGTCGTATATTGACAATTGCCAATACTCCTACAGGGTCAGTTTCTTGGAGATTTTTGTTCAACTCTAGAAACCTGATTACTAATCATCTTTCTTGGAAAATAAATAATGGTGAATCTGTTGAATTTTGATCCGACTCCTAGAATGGGTATAAAAGTCTGGTTGAGTGCTTGGATATCCAAAAGTACATTCAAGATATAATTATGAAGTTTGGATCAAAGGTGTGCAACTATTGGAAAAAAGATGAGGTTACTGGAAAGGTTTTTGCGGGCTGGATAGACACTAAGCTATTTGGTCTCTCAGATGATCTTGAAGATAAGCTCAAGACTGAATTGGTGGGTTGTAAATATAATCCATGCAATCAAGAGGACAAAATTATTTGGTGTGGTGCCAAATCTGGGAAGTACGCAATAAAGCTCGGTTACACGATACAAGAGGAGCAGGAAATGTCAATGGAATAGCCCTCAGCCTTATGTTGGGATCAATCAATTCTCCCTAAAGTCAGTGCTTTCTTATGGGTGGTGTTACACAAAAGATGCTTAACAATGGACAGGTTGAATAGTTTGGGCATCCATGGTCCTTCATGGTGTGTTCTTTGCAAAAGGGATGTGAAGACGATTGATCACTTATTTTTCAATTGTGATTTCTCTAACAAATGTTTGGACTGGCTTCTAAGTACATTGGTATGGTTGGGGCCTAGACCTAGATGCTTATTACAGTTCTTACAAGGATGGTCTAGAATGTATAGAAGTGCAATGTGGGTGTCCATTTGGATCATTGCTCCCTCCTTTCTCATTTGGAATATCTAGAAGGAACCAAACCGTAGAATCTTTAAAGAGAAAGAGATGTCGTGGGAGGCTCTAATCACTAAAACTAGGAAGGATATTATAGAGACTGCCAATACTGGAATCAAAATCAAGGACACCAAGTTCTCTAAGTGGAACGAATGGATACAAAAGCAGTGGGAATATTTAAAGAGACCTGCATTTCCTTCGTTCAAAAATATGATTGACTGTAAGAAGGTAGTATGGTGGTGCCCCAAACTTCACAAATGGAAATTGAACTTTGATGGGGCAGCTAAACCTAATCCGGGATTAGGGGAGGTTGGATGTATCATTCGGAATTGGATTCAAGAGTGTGAATGGGCATCCTCAAAAAGATTGGGTGTTTTTTTGTATAATGAAGTTGAATTTGAGGCATTGGTATTGGGCTTAAGATTGTGCAAAGATAAAGACATTCGATTTGTTGACATAGAGGGGGATTCGCAAATCTGTATTTAGGCAGTGAGTCATGGATCGATTCCCAATTGGAAACCGAGTAATTGGGTCCAAATTGTCAGGGATTAAATTTTGGAGTTGGAAGACTACACTTTAAAGCACATCTACAGAGAGGCTAACATGGTTGTGGATCTGATTGCAAATGTTGGGGTTTGTCAAGAGGTACCAATAGTTTCAGGGTCGGATTTTACTCTATGGCTAGGACTGCAAGAAGTTTTGATGCGTGAAACAAAGTAGTATCTTCATGGCCGTAACAATGGGAAGATTTTGCACAGTTTGTCTCCCATGCGTATGTACTATTAAAGTGTGATCCAAGGGGTATCTACTAGATGAGTGTTGCAAAACCTGAAGGTGGGTTGTTGGTTGCAGATTGCAGAGTGTCGTATACTCTGTTATGTTGTTTTCCCCATAGCCGTATCTGAAAACAAGGCAGAGGAATCCGATTAAGATTGAGATAAGATTCGAGGCATCCAACCCAAGATTTGTGACCAAGGTTGGTGAGGATTCAGGTTGATATCTTTATCTTTGGCAGAATTTTGTGTCAATTTGGGAGACAATGTCGACCTGGCAATGTTTTTTGAGTGTTGCAAAAGAAATCGAATGTGCTATAAAGAGAGGACTAATTAACATCCACATCCACAGAGTGAAGAGTTTGCAGAGTGTAGAGAGCAAGTAAGAAGATGGTCCATCATTTCGGTCTTTGCTACAGATTATTTAATGGCAGTGAGAGGGTGCATGGGGAGATCCAGGAACTTGTCTGGGAGGAAACTACCTTTGGTGTGATAGATTCATCTATGAAGTCGTCCTTTGTTTACTAGTTGATATTATTGATTTGAAAGAGTTGTATTGAGAAGATTGATGGTTTTGTTAGAGCAGTTAATGGTGAAGTTGTTGCAAATCTGAATCTTGATCTAGAGTAGGGGAGATTTGTTAGCATTCTTGGTATTTACTTTAACAACAATTACTATATGAGGGATGAGGTGGGATCTAATTCAAAATCCTTGGCTTCTACAGAAGGGTGGACTGCATTTGAAAAGAAGAAGAATTTCATAGATAATGCCTGAGAGGTATACAAGATAGGGGGTGATCAATAATATTTTTGCTCCTTTTCGAAGGTTGTTGGATTCGGAGGATAATTGTTTGTATATTACAAATGCTTGTAGAGAGGTGGAGATTGGCAACAGACAGGCAGGAATATATTAGTTACATCACAAATCATTGATTGTGTCTTGGTTTCTGATAGAATTAGTTGTGTTGTGGTCTCTGATAGATGCAATTGGCTTCTTAGAAACTTAGAAATTGGCACTATGTGCAGATGTATCGGGTGCTATCCCCTTTTGATAGCTCTCATCAATTAAAAAAATATTATATTGAAAAAAATAAATGCAACAATATATATATATATATATATAATTGAAAATGATCATACATTAATATTGTAATATATTATTAAATTATAGATTTATTTTAAATTAAATTATTATAATTTAACAAATCTTTTAAAATAATTATACTATAAATTAAAATACTTTGATAACTTCTTTATTTAATATATTTGTATTCATTAATAATAATACTTTTGTTTATGGGGTTCACCCTGCAACGCGACGGTAGTCACACGCCCTGCTAAAAGGGTGGTCACAGGTTCGATTCCCATCCCATTGCTGCCTATTGAAAAGAGAGATCAAAACACGCACTTCGAGGACTATCATTCAGGATAATCAACACCAGGACGGTCCATGCTACACGTTGTCTGTTGTCTATTCCAACGTCGTTGTCTGTTGTCTATTCCAACGTTGAATAAAGGAGATGCTCAGGTGCCTACTACTTTCACACCACACAGTGCGACGATAGTTGCATGCCCTACTAAAAGGTTTGTCATTGGTTCGATTACTATCACATTGCTGCCCGCTAAAAGGAGAGATCAAAACACGCACTTCAAGGAGTGTCGTTCAGGACACTCAGCACCAGCATTGTCCATGTTACACATTGTATGCGGTCTGTTCTAGTGCTGAATAAAGGAGATGCTCGCATGCCTACTACCTATTCATGGAGCTCGTGCGTAGATCTATGGTTGTTGGCACCCACAGTACATGCTACACGTTGTCTGCGATCTGCTGAAAGGGTGGTCACCGGTTCGATTCCCATCCCATTGTTGTCTATTGAAAGGAGAGATCAAAACACGCACTTTGAGGACTATCATTCAGGGCAATCAACACCAAGACGGTCTATGCTACACGTTGTCTGTTGTTTATTCCAACATTGAATAAAGGAGATGCTCACGTGCCTACTATTGTCACCCCGTAGTACGATGGTAGTTGCACGCCCTACTAAAAGGGTGGTCACTGGTTCGATTCCCATCCCATTGCTACCTGCTAAAAGGAGAGATCAAGACACGCACTTCGAGGAGTGTCGTTCAGGACAGTCAGCACCAGCACTATCCAAGTTACACATTGTTTGCAGTCTATTCTAGTGCATAATAAAGGAGATGCTCGTGTGCCTACTACCTCTTCATGGAGCTCGTGCGTAGATATGTGGTTGTTGGTGCCCATAGTACATGCTACACGTTGTCTACGGTCTACTGAAAGGGTTGTCATTGGTTCAATTCCCATCCCATTGCTGCATGTTGAAAGGAGAGATCAAACCACGCACTTCGAGGACTATCGTTCAAGAAATCAACACCAGCATGGTCCATGCTACACGTTGTATGTTGCCTATTCCAACGTTGAATAAAGGAGATGCTCACGTGCCTACAACTGTCACCCCGCAGTGCGATGATAGTTGCACGCCCTGCTAAAAGTGTGGTCACTGGTTCGATTCCCATCCCATTGTTGCCCACTAAAAGGAGAGATCAAAACACGCACTTCAAGGAGTGTCGTTCGGGACAGCCAGCACCAGCACTGTCCATGTTACACATTATCTGTGATTTGTTCCAGTGCTGAATAAAGGAGATGCTCGTGTGCCTACTACATGTTCATGGAACTCGTGCATAGATCTGTGGTTGTTGGCACCCACGGTACATGCTACACGTTGTCTGCGGTCTACTGAAAGGGTGGTCACTAGTTCGATTCCCATCCCATTACTACCTGTTGAAAGGAGAGATCAAAACACGCACTTCGAGGACCATTGTTCAGGACAATCAACACCTGCACGGTCCATGCTACACGTTGTATGTTGTCTATTCTAACGTTGAATGAATGAGATGCTCATGTGCCTACTATTGTCACCCCACGTGCGACAGTAGTCGCACGCCCTGCTAAAAGGGTGGTCACTGGTTCGATTCCCATCCCGATGAAAGGAGATCAAAACACGCACTTCGAGGAGTGTCATTCAGGACAATCAGCACCAGCACTGTCCATGTTACATATTGGTTGCGGTCTGTTCCAGTGCTGAATAAAGGAGATGCCCGCGTGCCTACTACTTGTTAACGGAGCTCGTGCGTAGATCTATGGTTGTTTGCGCCCACAGTACATGCTACATGTATATGGTCTGCTGAAAGGGTGGACACTAGTTTGATTCCCATCTCATTGCTTGTTGAAAGGAGAGATCAAAACACGCACTTTGAGGACTATCGTTCAAGACAATCAACACCAGCACGGTCCATGCTACACGTTGTTTGTTGTCTATTCCAACGTTAAATAAAGGAGATGCTCACGTGCCTACTACTGTCACCCCGGAGTGCAATGGCAGTTGCACGCCCTGCTAAAAGGGTGGTCGTTGCTTCGATTCCCATCCCATTGTTGCCCGCTAAAAGGAGAGATCAAAACACGCACTTCGAGGAGTGTCATTCAGGACAGTCAGCGCCAACACTGTCCATGTTACACATTGTTTGTGGTTTGTTCCAGTGCTGAATAAAGGAGATGCTCACGTGCCTACTACCTGTTCATGGAGCTCGTGCGTAGATCTGTGGTTGTTGGTGCCCACAGTACATGCTACACATAGTTTGTGGTCTGCTAAAAGGGTGGTCACTGGTTTGATTCCCATCCCATTGTTGTACGTTGAAAGGAGAGATCAAAACACACACTTCAAGGATTGTCGTTCAAGATAGTCAACACCAATACAGTCCATGCTACACGTTGTCTGCGGTTTGTTCCAGCGCTGAATAAAGGAGATGCTCACATATCTACTAACGTTCACCTCGCAGTGCAACAGTAGTTGCATGTCCACCGCACGCCCTTCTAAAAGGGTGGTCACCAGTTTGATTCCCTTCCCATTGCTCTTTGTTGAAAGGAGAGATCAAAACACGCACTTTGAGGACTATCGTTCAAGACAATCAACACCAGCACGGTCCATGCTACATGTTGTTTATTGTCTATTCCAATGTTGAATAAAGGAGATGCTCGTGTGCCTACTATTGTCACCCCACAGTGCGACGATAATTGCACGCCCTGCTAAAAGGGTGGTCACTAATTCGATTACCATCCCATTGTTGCCCGCGGAAAGGAGAGATCAAAACATGCACTTCGAGGAGTGTCGTTCAGAAAAGTCAACACCAGCACTGTCCATGCTACACATTGTCTGTGTTCTAGTGTTGAATAAAGGAAATGCTTGCGCACCTACTACTTGTTCATGGAGCTTGTGCTTAGATCTGTGGTTGTTGGCATCCATGGTACATGCTACACATTGTTTGTCGTCTGCTGAAAGGGTGGTCACTGGTTTGATTCCCATCCCATTGCTGCTCACCGAAAGGAGAGATCAAAACACACACTTCAAGGATTGTCATTCATGACAGCAGCACCAATACAGTCCATGCTACACGTTGTCTGCGGTTTGTTCCAGCGCTGAAAAAAGGAGATGCTCGCGTAGCTACTATTGTTCACCCCGCAGTGCGACGGTAGTTGCACACCCTGTTGAAAGGGTGGTCACCGGTTCGATTCCCATCCCATTGCTACCTGCTGAAAGGGTGGTCACTAGTTCTATTCTCATCCCCTTGTTGCATGTTGAAAGGAGATATCAAAACAAGCACTTCAGGTACTATCATTCAGGACAGTCAGCACTAGCACAGTCCATGCTACACATTTTTTGTGGTTTGTTCCTGCACTAAATAAAGGAAATGCTCACGTGCCTACTACACGTTCATGGAGCTCGTGCGTAGATCTATGGTTGTCAGCACCTTGGTTTTCGCTCAGGCTCGTTGACTTAGACGTGGAGTGGTAAACGCCTATTATGGGACTTGTTTATGGGGTTCACCTTGTAGCGTGACGATAGTCGTATGCCCTATTGAAAGGGTGGTCACCGGTTTGGTTCCCATCCCATTGTTGTCCGTTGAAAGTAGAGATCACAACACACACTTCGAGGATTGTCGTTCAGGACAGTCAACACCAGCACATTCCATGCTACACATTGTTTGTGGTCAGCTGAAAGGGTGGTCACCGGTTCGATTCCCATCCCATTGCTGCCCGTTGAAAGGAGAGATCAAAACATGCACTTCAAGGACTGTGGTTCAAGACAAACAACACCAGCACGGTCCATGCTACGCATTGTATGTTGTTTGTTCCATCGTTGAATAATGGAGATGCTCGCGTGCCTACTAGCGTTCACCCTCGTCGCACACCCTACTGAAAGAGTGGTCACCAGTTTGATTCCCAGCCCATTGCTGCTCGTTGAAAGGAGAGATCAAAACATGCACTTCGAGGATTGTGGTTCAAGACAGTTAGCACCAGCACGGTCCATGCTACACGTTTGTGGTTTGTTCCAGCAGTGAATAAAGGAGATGTTCGCATGCCTACTACCCGTTCATGGAGCTTATGCATAGATCTATGGTTGTTGGCACCTTGGTTTCCGCTCAGGCCCATTGACTTGGACCAGGGATAACTTTAAGAAACCCCCTCCTAGGAAAAAGTGTAAAATCCTGGCGAATCGTACATTAATTTAGGGGAAATTTTTTAATGATGATGGCGAAGTTTTTTTTCAAATTAAGAAAAA
>MU225197.1:945894-967363 GCA_018584345.1 Thuja plicata
CCGAATATTAATAATGGCCAGGCGATAGGGTGAAACGAATATATGTAAAACAATCGCCAATTCCCCGCTCGCCGACATGCGACATTCGCCAATTGGCGAATAATCGCCACTAAAGTTATCGCTGACTTGGACACGCAGTGGTAAACGCCTGTTATGAGACTTGTTTATGGGGTTCACCCTGCAGCGCGATGATAGTAGCATGCACTGTTGAAAGGGTGGTCACCGGTTCAATACCAATCCCATTGCTGCCCGCTGAAAGGAGAGATCAAAACATGCACTTCGAGGACTATCATTCAGGACAGTCAACACCAACACAGTCCATGCTACACGTTGTCTGAGGTCTATTCTAGTGCTGAATAAAGGAGATGCTCGTGTGCCTACTACCTGTTCATGGAGCTCACGCATAGATATGTGGTTGTTGGCACCTTGGTTTCCACTCAAGCCCGTTGACTTGGACGCACAATGGTAAACACTTGTTATGGTACTTGCAGGTTCCACGTTAGATATTGGAGAGAGGTGGTGGTTGGCGTGGACCAATGGAGAGATAAGGAGTGTAAAGGGGAGATATAAGGAGAGAGGAGATGTACCGCCAAGGAGGCATAAGGTGGAGATCGACAAGTGGAGAGATAAGGATGGACGTCGATAGTGGTGGTCGTCTCAAGGGGAGTTATAAGGAGGATGCAACACTTACCAACTGGCGAAGGATGCCACAGCACGAGATAAATTTGAGAGGCACTAATGTCTTGGACACTGAGATGTAACTACCTCGGGGATGGAGTCCCCCAAATGTGACCCCACTAGTTCATAGCTCCAGTCAAAAGCATTTACCGACCAAAAAAACTTTTGTTTATATTATTTAGTAATAATAGTGTTAAACTAGATAATTAATAACAAATAAAAATACTCATTGTCAGTATTTGGTTTGGCAGATGGAACTGACAGCTTGTCTTGTCCAGCAAGCTGCAGTAGACTTACGGTGGTGAAAGGACAAGCACGACGAGTCTAAGACATGGTATGCGGTCATGTTAGGCACATACATGCCATAATGTTTTAGTCTGCTATTTAGACATTGTCATGGGTATATCAACAATTTCGGCTCTTGTGCATGATGGAGAGACAATTGGAGGGTTGATGATTGCAAAGTGTTGTCCAGGTTGATGATCAAACCATAAACTGTTGTGTTTTAATCAAATTTGTACGCTTGAAAGATGCTATGATCTTGTATAAGAATCAAAGTTAGAGGGGAAAGAAAGATAAGAGGAGCAAACGGATTTTTGAGAAGCTACCAAATGGAGCCAGTTTGTATCATTTTGAGTTTATCAATGAATTTGTAGTGCCCCAAAAACCTCTAGTCAAGTTTGGCATCTATCAAACAATTCATCAAGTGTCTGAACTAAATCACTAGGGATTGAACAAGCACTGGAGCATACATTAGCCTTAAAAAATACGGTTACAATAAATCAAGATTCAGATAGAGAGATTTAGTGTAGCATTCAATGGTATCAGTCATTGAAATAGTAAAGCATTTGGTGTTTACAACAATGGTATAAAGAAGAAAATCCAAGCAATATGTATAGCATGAACAAGGCAAAAGTAGAAAAGCTGATTTTTAATACAATGTTTTAGAATTCATGTGTACTAAGTGTTTGGTCTGTTTTATTAGATTTATTAGGCTTAATACAAATTTACCATAAAACTTTATCAATATTTGTCAACCAGCAACTAGGGATCAAAGTATTTATATAGCTCTTGATCTAGAGATACTTGTTTGACAAAACTTTGTCAAGATGAGCAAAATAGTTTTGTAAAACACTATCCAGAAGCAGTTTACTTCAACTCTCATAATGTTCCCATGGGATTTATACTAAAACTCATAAAATTTACCCAAAGGATGTGTACTAAAATTTATAACTTTATATCTGTGAAGCAGGTTCTAATAGAACTTTGCCACCATGAGAAGATCATCATTCTAAAACATCCCTCAAAGGGCTTTTCTCTAGCCCTTACGAAAAGCGAGATTAATTGTCGCCATTAAAATATCATTGAATATCACCTTTTCTAAACCCAAAAGTTGTATATTTTTGTAACAAGATGCATCATCCATGGTGACAAGTACTAGGAAAAACAATTCCAAAACCTTCTGAGAACATGCCTATAAAATCAGTGCGCTCTATGGTCGAGAGGACCATCACGATCAACCTGTCTGAGTGAAGCTAAATATCAGTAGGAGAATGGAGAACAACTTCCAGTCTAGAATTAACTACTAGCTCAAAGATTGAAGTATTGTTCAAGTATTTATTTTAGAAGATGGTTGTTCAATAAGGTACAATTTGACTAAAGACCAATTTTGTTGCCAGTTTTGCCTAAGTAGTGAGGCCCAGTCTAAATAGTTTGTTTTGTGAATAAGTGTCTATTCATATATTGAATTTTTTTATCAACAGATGTCTGTGTCCTGGTGCATACAATTTCACTGACACCATTCCCACTGATAAAGCGTAGCGAGGCCATTCCTACTATTACGTAGTGTGATTAGTTGATTGTGTCCTTATTCATACCCAATATATTTTGCCACTTCGCAGTAAACAATTGAGTCCATTCCTATTTAGTTAGGTGTGTGTATGGGTTGCTATGTGTCCCAGTTCTTGCATTATGGATATAAATGTGTTAATGTAAGTATGTTCTAGTTTACACACATGTATGTATTCTCTCCATATCTTAAATATGATATAATAAGGGGAAATGTTAAGAATCGATATTCTATCATAATTTAATAAATAGGTCTAAATGTTAATTTAAACGGTTAAGACTTATTGCTAGTTTGATTGATAGTTAACAGGGTGCAATTAAATAATTGGATATTGGATAGTTAGTTAAATAGTTTTGTGGACAGATATATGATTGAGTTACAACAACAATTAATGTTTTAATTATCTGTTGAACCGAAATTAGTCATCAACATTGTATTAATCTGATCAATAACAATTTGATGTGTGTGTGTTAGTACAAGTTTATACCAACAGACACAACATGAGTACAGCAATCTAGAAAGCATTTTCTTAAAAATAGAGACAAAATAAGGGAAGTTGTAGTTATAAAGACATAATGTCCAAAAGTATACCACATGTGATTTTCTATGATGCCAATTTTTACAATTTCTTCGGGATATTTTGAACTGAAGATGACAAACATCTCTTTCTGAATAATGGCGTTTAATATTCTCTGTATTTCCACATTGGAGAAAACAAGAGGCAATCTATTTGAAAATCTGAATACAGCTTCCACTACTCTATTGATCTCATTTTTAACTCTTCTGCTAATTTCAACAAGTGATTGGTATCCACATATGGGTAATGTTGAAGTAGCTTAAGATTCGTTGTAAAATCACCAGCCAACAAGCGGCGTCTTATGCAAAGCAGCATAGCACAGCATACCCGAAGTAGGATTTCCTACATATAAAGAATTGCACAAGTACGACAGTATTATGAAGGCAACAAATTAAAATATAAACAACAGAAACAAAGTGGCAAAACATGGCAGGCATCTGAAAGGAACAAACAAAAGTAATACCAAAAAATGACCAAAAACATCATATTATGAAATAAAAAATGGAGCAACAAACAGTCACTGTATTTTTTTAAGTAATGCCCTGATTTTCATTAAGTAGGAAGAATTATACTAATAAAAACATACCAGGGGGCCATCTGGATTGCTTAGAAGAGAATCCCAAATGCGTAAGCTATCAGGGAAATTGAACTCCTGAGTCAGAAGTAGAGTTATCCATCTAAATGCATAAAACTGAGGATTCACCTGCATATTACAATCCAGAATTTATAAGTGAGTAATTACTTTCATCTTCCAGAAGACATGAAGTGCTAAATACAACTTAACAACTCTAAAAAGTTATTTACGTATATTCCCTGTTTTCTCCTTATCTAATATATGTCAATGTATGATACAGAAAGTACTGTGCCATAAGGCCATCAGGAAAATGGAATAACTCCAGTCTCCAATATCTATGAGAGATCCATCAGTCACTTTCTTTGAATAAAGCCAAAAAGTAGATCAGAAAATAAAGCAAAACAGAAGGTTGCGACAGTGTCAAAGATCTTGCTGATTGAACCAGTGTTCCATAGGGATGTACCCCTAGAGAAAAGTGGCATTTTTGGAATCAAGGACATCCTAATAGCCTAAGAATTCATTTCATCTTTTCTCATTGAATAGTAACTGGGCTGAATAACTAACCTAACCTATAATCCTTCATAAGCAATTGATCTCGCCGCCTAAGAATTCAGTACCTTCAATAGAGGTTCTATTACATTACAATCAATTTAGACAACCCTAAGTTTCAGATGAAAACTACATTCTGTTGAAATTGTCCTTTTAGACCATGTGAAAAGAATCCCATATAATAGTTCATTATCCTTCCTCTTAGACTAAAGAAAATTGTACACACCACAAACAAAACCATTTGTCCGCATACTCAAATCTAGTTATGTGCTCAAATAAGGACTCTCCCTTAATTCCTATTCTGCGATTCATTAGATGATGCGATGCACTAGATTCCACTACTTAATTTAGTTCCCTTGGCCTGTTTTTATGCCAAGAGGCTTTCTACAGTCAATGCCAGGGGAAGGGAGAAAGCTGTAACGGTGTCATTCCATAAGAGTCTAAGACCGATAAGCATTTATTGCACACAAAGGAGCTGATATTAGAAGCAGAACAAAATAAAATGTGTCATTTTATCATATTTTAATTTGTACAATAAAGAAGGAAAAAAACCTCAAATTACATTCAGACATCAATTTGTACAATGAAGAGGAAAAAAACCTCAAATTACATTCAGACATCATATAGACAGTAAATACATAATTATGCAAGGAAAGCAAGACAGAAGTAGAATAGCTGGGTTACCTAATATAAAATTTAAGTATTACAAATTGAAAATAAAATAGAAACCCTAAGTTTGATTGCTCTTGGCATCTCACAGGAATCTGTATTTGAGATATATAAGCTAGTTTTATTACCTTGGTAGTGACGTCAAGGTGACGCCATAACTCTTCATCATGTCTCTTGAGGAGTGTGGTCAAATTTGCAATTGTAGAACGTATGCCCACAACACTGTTATCCAATTGTTGACAAAAGTGATCCCGAAAGTCACTTAGCAACTCAACAAAGCAGAAAAACGTGTCAGCTTCAGCATTCACCTGCATAGAAAGAAGCCAAAGGGTAAATAATTAGTAAGTTAATTATAACGCCATCCAAATACCCCATGTTTTTAAAATTCCTGAAAATATAAGAGACAATAATAAAGTTTGAACTATGCAAAACTCAAATGACCAACAACAACTGAATTAATCAAATTTATAATTGCTTTTTGGACTCCTGTATCTTTTCTAACAAGAAGAGGAAAATAAGACCAGTTCAGAGCTCTGCTACTGCTTTTAACTCATGGCAATTGTGGAAATAAAGAAATAGCAGGATATTCAGGAAGAACTCTCTAGAAGTGGAAAGAATTATCTCCAGGATATGAGATGTTGTCTCTAAGGTTCTATGTTCAGGATCTCCAAACATGAAAAAATGTCCCCGAAACATTCTTCCAAGGAATTATAATCAGTTTGTGCTACAGGAGAGAGGGCGGAAGTCTACAAAATTTACCTTAATAGACATCCACACTTTAAAGGAAACGTCCAAAAGTTGGATTTTGATGGGGTTGTCCATTCATACATGATGCATCCGGTTTGTTTTAGTTAATCAGTTCTTTCACAGTTTGTATGATCATTGATGTATTCAAACATGTGCTCACTCACACTCAAAATGATTAAGCAGAAAGAACAATATGTACAGACTGCAACTTCAAGGAAATGATCAGGATGGTCTGGAGACAAGGGTGGCCCTGAGGATGGTTTGAACTTTGAATACAAGGGGACCTTTCCGGGGTTGCTCACCAAATTTGCCTACCCAAAGTAAATAGGCATAACAATTTGCTTGCATAAGATCTTGCTTTGCACAAATTTTCCAACCTATCCAAATAGGAGAAACAAAGAACTCAACCACCTAGAACAGAAGCCATACCATTCTAGCTTTGGACTATCGAAAGAAAAAAATGTTTAATATCATCTGGCATTCTTTTGGTGATCATGTAGGATGCTTAAAATATCAATTGAGCTCATTTAGAACAATCTAGCATGTAGAATGGTTGTACAGGCAAGCATACAAGTGAAGTAAGTTATTTTGAGAGCATTCAAGAACAGCATAAGGTTGTGTGAGCATTGAAAAAAAATCCTATAATGGTCCTGCAGTGTTCTTGAAGGCTCCATCAGATCAATTGATGTATACTTGTTGCTGGTTTTAGTTGAGGTAGGAAGCACAACCCCAACCTGCTGGAATTTTCCAGCATTGAGTTTCTCCAAGGTTAATTTTGTGTCTTCTTTTTTATTTCTGCCAGGGAGACCACATCTTTAATCTGCCCTCTGAGGACTTGTATGGAGTGTTTATCTTCTACGCCTTTGAATCATTCTTTTGTTAATGTTTATGGTAGCTACGAGAGAGCTCATTCATAACTGAGAATTCTAATCATTGGCTTTGTATACTGCTGAAGGTGAATCGGGTTCATTCATTATTAGTCTCATTCATTATTAGTCACCGCCCAGCTTTATGGTAACGGTGTGTCTATTTGTCTCCGTGCCTTGCCTTTTTATCATTTATCATTCATATTATGTGTTGCTTCTTAAAGTCAGGTATAGGATGACCCGGCATCGTGATGCTTCCTATTCTGTGTGGGTTGCGCTCATGTTCGGTGGTGATAACTGCTGACGTTTCATTGAAAGTAACGGTGGTCTCTTTGCATTCCACGGGAAGCCTATTCGTGTATGTTGGAGCATTGATGGCACGTATGTGTTATGGATCGATCGTTGTGTGGTGTCCATTCGAAGAATTAAGAGGAGAGATCTCAGCATATGAAAAGTTCTGGTTTTTGTGTATCTGACATGTTTTGATATCTTCTGTAAGAGGGCATACTTTTTATGCTACAGGATCATTCTACTATTGATCAATGCATGATTATTTTGTGTGTATAAGACATTCTGTCTGTTGAAAGTATCCGAGAGATACTTGGAGTATTTTATATTCTGTAATTGCATAACAAGTTTTATCGAGCTGTGAATAAGGCTAGTTGTTTAACTGTTAAGAGTTAACAGTCATAAACTTGAGAACACTGTATTTTGTTTTGAGAAGACAATAAAGTATCTATCTTTTGTGGGGCTGGGTTTTTCACCGTCAAGTGGAGGGTTTTCCCAGGATAAGTTATTGTGCCCTTTGTTCTTTTGTGTTGTGAGTTTCAGTTTATTGCATTTCTCTGTATTCTGGTTCGAAAATTTAACATGGTATCATAGTGGATCTAAGGAAACGATCTGAACCAGAATAGAACAATTGGATTCTAGAAGAATCGTAATGTCTAATGGGAGTTGAATATGCTGTTCAAAATGAGGGATTCATACAAGAACGTGTAGCTGAAGAGCCTTGGAGGATAGAATTTCTGATGAAGCTTCTTATCTGGACGAGGATGCTGTCATGTTCGTCTATGCTTACATGTTTGGCATTTATGTCTATGAGGATAGCAGATGTACTGGTGTTCAAATTTTTCATTCTCTGTCTGCACTATAACTGTGTGATGGTGAAAGATCTTTTGGTGGATTGCGAGGAAATTTAGGCAATAAAGAGATAAGTATTTGAATATTGATCATGAATTTTATGTAGTTAATTCATGCTAATATTGAGAATAGTGAATCATGTATGCTTTTAGCATTGATTTGTATATTTTCTCTTCATGAATAGTTTGATATTATGAACTATTGCTAATCTCTCTAAAAAATGCTTCCAGGACAAATCAAGAAGCATCAAGATGATGAGATATCACATGCAAAGGCATGCAAGCTATAGAAATGAAAATGGGAACGTTGCTTGCAGCCATGGGACTGAATTGGTGGCACATAACTTCATTAAAGAGAAAGAATCTATTCAGATTGCCATTGCAATTAGTTTCTTCGAAGAGGAAGAAATGACATTCAGAGGGAGACTATTCAGCTGCAGAAATCAGATTCAAAGGGAGCTTGAGTGGCAGATGTAGAATGCCAAGTCCTTTGCAGAGGATCAACAAGCTTGTGTAGCAGTGTGACTGCAAAAGCTCATTGTTAGACAAACATTGTAGCCAATTTCCTGATATTGTGGTAATCAAAGCCATGAGAACGCTGCCCCTGTTGAGAGGGTGTCTCAGCATTCAGATGATATTTTGTGTTAATGAGTTCTTCTCTGAGAGGGAGAAGTTCGAGGTGCAATCCCTTGTTAATGAGTTCTTCTCTGAGGGGGAGAAGTTTGAGGTGCAATCTCTTGTTAATGAGTTCTTCTCTGAGCGGAAGAAGTTTGAGGTGCAATCCCTTGTTAATGAGTTCTTCTTTGAGGGGGAGAAGTTCGAGGTGCAATCCCTTGTTAATGCATTCTTCTTTACGAAAGAAGTTTGAGGTGAAAGCCCTTGTTCCACCCTTTGGGAGTAGCTATGGTGGATCCACCCTCTGGAGGTAGCCATGGTGGATGTCATGTGAGAGAATCCATGACTTAGCTTTCTATTCTTTCACCCTCTGGGAGTAGCCATGGTGAATGTCATGTTGAGATGACAATATTATGTTGAGAGAATCTGTGATGAGATTTTGTTATTGACACTTTTTGGTTGCAACTCCATTGTGCTTGTCAGGTTGAGACACACTATGTCACATGAATGATGTCTCTCTTGCTAAGAGGGAGTGTTAATGTTTATGGTAGCTACGAGAGAGCTCCTTCATAACTGAGAATTCTAATCATTGGCTTTGTATACTACTGAAAGTGAATCGGGTTCATTCATTATTAGTCACTGCCCAGCTTTATGGTAACGGTGTGGCTATTTGTCTTCATGCCTTGCCTTATTATCATTTATCATTAATATTATGTGTTACTTCTTAAAGTCGGGCATAAGATGGCCTGGCATCGTGATGCTTCCTATTCAGTGTGGGTTGTGCTCATGTTTGGTGGTGATAATTGTTGACATTTCATTGAAAGTAATGGTGGTCTCTTTGCATTCCACGGAAAGCCTGTTCGTGTATGTTGGAGCATTGACGGCATGTGTTATGGATCGATCATTGTGTGGTGTCCATTCGAAGAATTAAGAGGAGAGATCTCAGCACATGAAAAGTTCTGGTTTTTGTGTATCTGACATGTTTTGATATCTTCTGTAAGAGGACATTCTTTTTATGCTACAGGATCATTCTGCTATTGATTAATGCATGATTATTTCGTGTGTATAAGACATTTTGTCTGAAAGTATCCGAGAGATACTTGGAGTATTTTATATTCTGTAATTGCATAACAAGAATTATCGAACTGTGAATAAGGCCGGTTGTTTAACTGTTAAGAGTTAACAGTCATTAACTTGAGAACACTGTATTTTGTTTTGAGAAGACAATAAAGAATTTATCTTTTGTGGGGCTGGGTTTTTCACCCTCAAGTGGAGGGTTTTCCTAGGACAAGTTATTGTGTCCTCTATTCTTTTGTGTTGTGAGTTTCAGTTTATTGCATTTCCATGTATTCTGGTTCAAAAACTTAACATCTTCAAACATTGTTTTCAATACCTCCCAAGACAGTATAGAACATAGCTGCAAGTGCTATTTTCATTCTATTGGAACATCAATTAGAGACTCCATACATAGCCTAAAACCTACATGTTTGTGTTGCACGCCTAAGACTAGAAATGTAGTCAAGATGGCATTGTTGTGCTCATCTATGCTAACCCTTCCATTGCCTTTAAACTTTGAAAGATTCTTTCTAGAACCATGATGTAGATCATGGAGCTGGCTACCTAGTGCAAGAGATCAAATGGCAATGCCCCAAGGGACCAATGGTTTTTGTGCCATGATTTGCAGTGATGTACGCTGGAAATTAACAAGCAGTAGAACTGTACTATCCGTAGTAAGTGCTTGGCAAATGTAAGAAACAACAAGTGTTTTCAATGGGGAATATGGCCTACTTGTCTTTAATTTTCTGCTTACAAGTGTAGGAAACACAGAAAAATCAGTTCTGAGGGGTCAAAAAAGGGGTCTTGCACACCTTTCTTGTCACCTTCTCTCATGTATCTTTTCATGGCCTACGTGTTGAGTTATTACTGGTTATCTTGTGCTGCTTGCACAAGGTTAACTCAATTCCCTCTTTGGCATGGCCACAATCCTTTCTACAACAAGTTGTGCTACAAACAAATTTTTGTATGTCTCCTAGTTTTTCCTCCAGCATCTTCCTCATCATCCAATACCTGATTTACTTGATGGTACTGTTGATTGGACCTTCTATTTTTCTGGGCAATGGTATGCAACTCGGTAATAATGTCTTCTTGTTCTATTTCCAGCCAATTAATGTTTGGTTGTAACACAAGCCCAGCACTATAGTGGATCATCATATGTGCATAAGTTGATTTCCTTCTAAAGAAATATATGACAACTTAATGTTAAAAATAGCCATTTCAATCCCCAGTAGTCACCAAAAATTTGTTAGTAAACAGATTTGTTGCTAAGATTTTTAGTAATTTGAAACTTGATTCACTCAATGGGCAGCAACAGCTACCTATAACAGTTGGAGAAATTGTTATGGAACTAACAATTTTCCTCTGCATTTGAGGTGGGCAGGCCCTGCGTATGATAGGTCCTATGTTTCTTGGAGTATGCTTTTAAGTTTTAAGTTTTAACCACAAAACAAGAAAGGCTAAGTTACTGGGTACATCGTTAAGGCCTCCCGCACCTATACCGGGTACGTCTGGGTACAGGTTTGTCCGGGAGTTTGCCTGGGTACACCCAGGGTACGTATCCAGGCATACCTAGAGTACCCAAAGGCACTGAGCACTGAAAACTAACAAAAAAAGGTATTTTTAAAACTTTTTTTTCATTCAAAACCCTAAAACTCCCCTAAAAGAAGCATATGCTCAATACAAAGATCATATTACTCTCTTTTCTCATTCTAGCATTTTGAAGGGCAGTAGATATATACTATAATGGCATGTGACATAATATTGAAATTTTGAACTATCAATTGGCATTTAATATTCATCTTTATTACTAACATTTTGGCATTTGGCATTGATCAATGATGAAGTATCATACTAACAAATGTATTTAACTTTACAATTCTGTATATTTCTTTAAAATTTTAAGTTATATATGTGTGTGTGTGTGTGTCTTTACCACATACCTTTACTGTTCCTGTATCTGTACTGGACGTAGAAGAAAGGTATAAAAGAAACTAAACTGAAACAAAAGGAGAAACCATAAAACTTTTGCAATGTAAGCTTAGTGTTAACTTTTTTTTGTTTTAAAGAGGAATTTTCAAGTCATTCTGCTAAATTTGAAAAGCCTAAAACAGAACTTTTTCATGGCGGAATTCTAAGAACACTATGAAACTCTAAAACCTTCTCCCGATACCTTGAATCTGAATGCTCTTTCTTTTGTCTCAATTCATTAATATAGACAAGAAGAGCACGCCAAACATAATATGGTTTGTTGATAGGAGTGTTTTGTACTCCAGGATATCCTCATGCAATTCCATGGTCAACTAATCAGTTTTCTTCTGTTATCCCAGAATTTGAAATAAAAATATTCAGAATAAGTACACTGCTGAGAAGGAAAATTCAATCTTTCAAATCAAAGAATTTGAAATGGCTAGTGAGCTACAATCAACTCAAATCCTGGCTCTTTTTTATCACCACATTCCCAATGTGAGCAAGGCAAGAGCATACAAAGAATACAATGAGGACGATGGAAATAACCAACAAGAAATTGGCAGCTAACTGGCAAGATTACAAAAATATCAAATACGTAGAATCGCTCAATGCCAAAGTGGCAGATAAATGATATGTGAATTTCAATCATGCCAAATTGGCAAATAACAAGCAGAAATGCGCCAAAGGCAGATTATATAATTCGATCCCAATACACACCAAATTGGCAAATAATGATATGCAAATTCCAGGCATGCCAAATTGGTAAATATCAAGAAAAAATGCTTTGATGGCAGTTTATATCATTTGATTCCAATACACACCAAATTGGAAAACAATGATATGAAAATAAAATGGATCCAGCTGATAAACCAACCAAGATCATACAAGGATAGCATGGATCTAGTGGTGAACCGTCCAAGACCTTATATCAATAAAAACCAAGTAACTAGAAGTAGACCATCTGGTGACTACAATATTGGATTCTAAAATAATATAATACCAATAACCATATAATGAACTTGAAAAGTCATACCCAAACAAAATAATCAGCGGCAATGTAACGATATAGCTGTAAAATATGGATGCAAACATATGGATGATGTTTTTGATGGTACCCATGAGTGTTGCAGCTAGCTGAATGGATCAAATTACCACAGAATATGCATGCAGCTGCAAAAGATGGACTAACTATTATCAACAGCCTCCAAATGGTACAGACTCTGGAACGATATATGAATGCACCAAACTCATCAAACTCTGACTTTTGCAACTATGACAGACCCCACAACGGCTGTAGCCAAAAATAAGGAAGCATTCAAACAACATTTGCCCATCAAAAAGGTACAGCTAGCAACTGAAAGAGTACAACCTATTTTCAAAACTGTACAACCTATTTTGGAGAAGTACAAACAGCAATAATGTTATGGTAAATCGATGTTGTATTAAATAGAGGAGATGAAAGCTCCATATATAGATTTACAAAGACGATGTTTCTAAAAGAAACAATCATGAACTAAAGACGACAATAGAAACTACCTAGTAAACTAAAGACTAAGATGACCATTAAAGAAACATTACAATATTCTAATACCCTCCCTTAATGGTCATCGTCTAACTACCCTACAGAAGATAGTACATGTCTTGTGGTCATAAATTCTTCAAAACATTTTGTTGTTGCTGAGAGCCTCCCTGGATCTGCAAAATGTTAATGACCAAGAGTGGCCAAAATCCGCCCAGAAAAAATAGAGAAGTTTGCCCCCTTCTTCAAAACGCTTTGCAACAAGAGACAAGAACTTGTCACTGACTCTGCCACTAAGTTGAGTTTGCCACTAACCCTCCCAGAATCTGCAAAACTTCTAACCAAAAATCATCACAAAACGTCCAACCAGATGTTGGATAACAAAGTTGTCCCCCCTGTAACCAGAGACACCAAGAACAACTGCCACAATTTTGAGGAAAAATCGGCAAACCCTCCAAACTTTTGCAGAAGAGAGCAGCACCCTAGAACAAATTGCAAAAATTCACAATTTTTGAGGAAAAAATAGCCAAACCCACAATAAGAAATCACCGGTTTTTTTCCGAAAAAAAACAGTAAAAACCCACAAAGGAATCCCACGTAACTTTGCCAATTACAGAATCCAGAAATGATTTTTGAGAATAAAATCAAAAAACCAAATAGATAGCTGGCACAAAATCTGAGACATGGATCAGCATACACAACATTGTTTTTTAGGAAAAAATGGTAAAGCCTTTCTAGAAACCAGAGAGCCCTCCCTGACAGGAGCAAACCCTTAATTTTTGAGGAAAACATTATATACCCAAAATATTTTTTTTCAAGGGACAATTATTAAAACCCACCAAAAAAAATTTCAAAGGGAAAAAAATTATGAAAACCCATCTAAACTTTTTTAAGGGATTAAATTATGAAAACCCATCAGAAACTTTTTAAGGGAAAAAATTATGAAAACCCATCAAAAAAATTTAAGGGAAAAAACTATGAAAACCCATCAGATATTTTTTAGGGAAAAAATTATGAAAACCCATCAGAGAAACCTTCATGCGGCAAAACACGAGACTTTGCGTGGTAAAATAGCACATGCAAGCAACATGCAACTCACAAAAAGTACATGCAACCCTCGAAAATCAAAGACTTTTGCTCAAACCAAGAAATCGCACGATCAAAACCCTCGACCAAGCTCGGGATTTTCAACAAAAATCTTCAAAGACAAACCACTAAATTTTCATAAAATACCTCCAACGATTTTTATTTTAAAAAAACCAAAAAATAAATTTCTGGAAAAAAATTCCAAATCAGAAGAGGCTCGAATTTTTCTAAAAAAATTCACCAAATTTTATGAAATCCCATTGATCCGCTCTGATAACCATGTTATGGTAAATCGATGTTGTATTAAAAGAGGAGATGAAATCTCCTTATATAGATTTACAAAGACGATGTTTCTAACAGAAACAATCGTGAACTAAAGACAAAAATAAAAACTACCTAATAAAGTAAAGACTAACCAAGATGACCATTAAAGAAACATTACAATATTTTAATAAATAAATTATTAATTCCCATTTAAAACTTGAACTCGACTCACTTTAACTTGTACAGACCCTGAGTATTCAACAGTGTGTTGCAAACTATCACAAACAAGTGCGACTATAAGGATATTCACCTCAAAGGGTTGTACAGCCAGAACTGAAGTAATACAACCTACATAGGAGGTGTATGGCTGGACTTGAATTTGTATAAATGCAATCCTCCCTTCAATGGTACAACCTGAAATTGGAATTATTATTAGAAAAATATCTTTGTATATATCTTTTTATTTGATTTAATGGTCAATATAGTAAATCTTGTACATATTAGAATGTTTCTAATTCTAACGATTATTTCATAATAGAAACATCATCTGTTTGTAAACTATAAATGAACGTCTTGTTCATTCATTAATTCATTCAAATATTTACCAATAACATGTGTAATATCATATTAGAGCCATTTGAATTTTTTTCGAAAAAAATTGTAATTTCTTTTTTGGAAATTATCATTTTTCAATTTTTTTGATTATTTCTTTTAGGGCCTAAGATTGTTCAAAGTTTTTGTGCAAAGATTTTTCCTTGCAAATCCGCGTAGGGTGTTTTCCCTGCACATGAAATCCGTCAATGCCATTTTCATCCACACAATCTAAAGAAAACACATTTTTTGTTTTTTCTTCTGCATTTTTATCGCCATTTTGTGGCCTTTGTGGACGTCAGTGTTTGCGGATGTGCTCGTGACTAGTTAAAATGTCTTTCTATGACATCATTTTCATTATTCTCCTATACCTATGGCTCGTTTTCTCTGCTCAAAGGGAATTTTTTGACCTGTTTCTTTATTTTTTGGCTGACATGACCATTTCTTGAATGTTTTTTGCATACGCCATTGTTGCACATGTTTTTCTTCATTCGTGCCTACGACCTGTGATTTCTTCTGCGAAATTTGTTTTTGAGCCCGTGGCTAGGGTTTCGTCTTTTTGGCACAATTTTTTCACAAAATTGTCTGGTTCTCGCCTTTTTCTGCAACTTGTTCATGCCGCCTAGGGTTTTTATGAACCATCAATACTTTTGCAGTGGCTAGGGTTTTTCGGAAAACCTCTCAAAAAACTAGTTTTTTTTGGTTTTTCGAAAATTCTTCTAGGTCTCGGTCAGAATTTTTTGGGTATTCAATAATCCGTACATTGGGATCCGTGCCAAAAGAAATTCTCATCCACTTCAAATTTGTGCCAATTTTATGTCTCGGTGTTGTTCATTGTGTCAGATTTATGCAATTTCACATGTTGAACATATTTTTCCTCGATATTCGTGCCACCCTCTAGTCAACCAATTTTGACCTTGGTTTTTGTGATGGCATCTCTAACGAATATTTTGCTCAAGGGGAGTCAAAAATTCAAAGGCAAAAACTACATCTGGAAGCAGCGTATGCTGACAATCTTTGAATACAGATGTCTTGACAAAATTGTTTTGGGCAAGATTGATCATCTTGAAGATGAAGGCAAGGAGCAAGACAAATTTGATGAGCAAAATTGGGAAGTTGTTATGCTCATCAAACTTTTGGTCACTGATGATCAGATGCCACAGATTCCTTCAGGCAAAACAACTACAGAAATTTTGATGCATCCAAAAGGTTTGCATGAAACCTCTAATAAGAGTCGTGTGTTGTTCTTAAAGAACATGCTCTTCACGATCATGATGGATGAGTGGGTGTCCCTACAAGATCATCTCAATAATATCAAGGACATTCAAAATCAGTTAAAAGCAGTTGGACGCAAAATGGAAGAAGACATGGTGGTGATCACCCTAAAAATCCTACCGTCTTCCTATGAGCACTTTGTTGAGACTCTCAACATTGCTTCAACTAATGTTGACTTGACATTTTCCGATCTCTGCACAATGCTTTTACAGCAAGATGTCTAGAAACAACAATTCGACAGTGGTACCGGTTAATCTTCCAAAGAACAGGCCTTCACAGCGAAATCCTTTCATAAGGATAAAGGCAAATCTCAATCTTCTCAACAGAACTTTGCTCTGTCATCAGAAGGCTCAAAGAACATTCAGTGCAACAACTGCCATAAGTATGATCACATGAAACTAGTGTCGTAAACGCTTGGCTGCAAATGCTAAGCAAAGTGTTTCACAGGCTAAGGCAAATATCGTGGAGCACACTGAGAAAAGTGAGTCTGCCTTTTACACCTTCATGGCTAAAAGACTTGCAGATCATGTGAAATCTTATGCCTGGTATATTGATTCAAGTGCCTCACCCCACTTCGCTCGTCGCCGGGATTGGTTCACTGACTTTCAGTCATTCTCAAATTTTGTTATTTTTGGAGGGGAAGAACGCACCATTGTCAGAAATGGCAATATACAGATTCAGTCTCGAGGGAGGAAATTGATTTTCCTCAACGTGTATTATGTTCCAGGAATGGAACTCAACCTTCTCTCAGTCAGTCAAATTCTAAGACATTCTACTTGGCTAGACGTGATCCTTAATTCACATCAATGCAATATCATTGATTGGGAGACTCGGTCTACTGTTGTCGTGGGTCTTGAGGATCATGGTCTATTCAAACTTGTTGACTCTAGTGATTCTCAGGAGCTTTCCATGGCAGCCAAGCACTCCTCTATTAGTACCCTCTGGCATCAGCGATATGGGCACTTAAATGTGCACTATCTCTCTCAGCTTGTTCGAGAAGATCTTGTCATTGGACTGTCAAAGATCCAAACCCAAAACGTCGGAGTGACTCTGTTTTCAAATGGCAACTCCTGGAGAGCTTCTAAGGTACTTCAACTAGTCCATGTTGATATCTGTGGGCCTATGGCTACTCTTATTACTGGGTCCAAGTATGTTTTACTTTTTGTTGATGATTCAGTCAAAAAATGTGGGTGTATTTTCTTCATCAAAAATCCGAGGTGTTTGTTTAGTCTCAAAAGTTCAAAGCATATGTAGAAAGAGTTTGGTCAACATATTGTTACTCTTAGAACTGACAATGGGGGACAATTTTGTTCTTCTACCTTCTCCCATTTTTGTGAACATGGCATAAAGCACTGATTAACAACACCCTACACCCCTCAACAAAACAGTGTCGTTGAGTGGAGAAACCGAACAATCACAAAAATGGCCCAGTCTATGCTTGAACACAAGTGTTCCAAAGAAATTTTGGGCTGAAGTAGTCAACATTGTCGTCTATCTTCTCAACCGCTCTACTACAGTGGCTGTCAAGAAGAAGACTCTAGAAGAGGCCAAGTCAGGCCATAAGCCTAGAATCAATCATCTCAAGGTTTTTGGCTCCATTGCTTTTCTTTGGAACCCTGATGCTAAGCGCACCAAGTTGGATGCCAAGAGCCAGAAGCTTTTGCTAACCGGCTATAGTGATAATCATAAGGCCTACCGTCTTATTGACATTGAGGCAAATATTGTCATCTTTAGTCAAGATGTGGTCTTTGATGATGAACGAGGGTCATTTCAGCTCTCTTCTCCGATTTTGAATTCAAAGGATCAGCCTCTCAAGGCTCCTGACTTGGGTGTTCGTCTTCCATATTGGGATGGGAGGGCTCCAGCTATTCCTATTCTTGCACCTGCACCAGTTCCTTCTCCTACAAGATCACCTAGACATGCAATTGCACCAACTGACTTTCCACAAGATTCATCTAATCTTCTATTTGATGAACCTATTCCTGTTGCACCTCGTGCATATGATGTTGGCACTTCTACTCTTAGGCCTAAATGGTGGGCTAAGACGATTGGCGATCTTCATGATGATGAGCTCATCGAGGGTAGAACTACTCGGAAGAAGAGCAAACCTTCTGATTCTGTAAATTTTGCTCTCATGGCCAACATTCACAATGTATATGAGCCTCAAACATACACAGAGGCAAAAGGGATACCTGAGTGGGAACAAGCTATGGAAACTGAGCACCATAGCTTGCTATAAAATAACACTTGGGTTCTATCAAATCTTCCCCCCAAGAAGAAACCCATTGGATGCAAATGGGTCTATAAGGTCAATACAAGGTTGATGGTATTTTGAGTAAGTACAAGGCTCGTCTTGTTGCCAAGGGCTTCTCTTAGCATGAAGGGATTGATTACGAGGAGACCTTTGCTCCAACAACAAAGATGAATACCATCAGATTAGTCCTAGCCATGGTAGCTCAAATAGACGTCAAGAGTGCATTCCTGAATGGTGAGTTACAGGAATAGGTCTGCATGACGCAGCCTCATGGATTGAAGGTTGATGGTAAAGAACACCATGTATTCAAACTGGTGAAAGCACTATATGGCCTAAAATAGGCTCCTCAAGGATGGTACATGAAAATTGATAAGTAGCTCACAGATCAGGTTTCCAAAGGAGTCCTAACTCAAATTTGTATGTCAACACTATTGGAGGTGATATCATCCTTCTGGCTATGTATGTTGATGATCTGATAACCACTAGCAGTTCGACATCAGGGAATTAAACAGAATTTATGTCAGTCTTTTGACATGACCGACCTTGAGCTTCTGCACTACTGCCTAGGTGTTGAGGTTTGGCAGCACTCATATGGCATCTTCATCTCTCAGTCCAAATATGTCAAATCTCTGCTAGACAAATTCCAAATGTAGGACTGCAAACCTCCCTCTACACCGATGGAGAGAGGCCTGAAGTTGTTAGCCAAATTTGGTTCTCCAGTTGAGAATGAATCCGCATTCAAGCAACTAGTGGGCAGTTTAATCTATCACACCTCTACCAGTCCTAATCTTAGCTATGTAGTGAGTTACATATCTCGCTTCATGATAGCCCCTACTTCAAATCATTAGACTGCAGTGAAGCACATCCTGCACTAAGTCAAGGGCACTTCAGACTTCGGTATCCTCTATGGATGAACCAAAGATCCCACACTTATCGGGTACACAAATTCGGATTGGGGAGGCTTTGTTGATGAGAAAAAGTCCACTTTCGAGTATGTCTTCAGTTTGGGCATAGGTGCTATCACTTGGACCAATAAGACGCAGCAGGTTGTATCTCTTTCCTCGACAGAAGATGAACATTTTTATAATCAACAACATTTTTATAATAACAATCTAAATATCTAAAACCTAAAAGATAATCAACATTTTTATAATAACAATCAACTAAAAAATCTCTGAAAACTTCACACCAAAAACCAGGAACCTTCAAATTCATATCAAACTATTGAAAACTGGAAATCATCAACAGCTGAAGCACAATGGCAATCCCAATGTAGAATTGCTCAAAAAAACTAGGAGGGTTTTCATCCTTGAGTGAAGAAAAATCATCATGGATTCATTCTTGGATATTTAAACTGATAGAATGAGCAAGATCTTTTTTCTTAAAAAGTTCTCCTTTTAGAATTTTCTCGAGGAAAAATAATGTAAGTATCCTTTCCAACACTCACTTTTTAGGCCTTGCACCTAGAACACTTTATAATTCACCCATAACAACCTTTTCAAATAACTAAATATAACCCATCTTTTCAAATTATAAAATAAAAATTACTTTTGGACATCTAAAATTTAATTATTTAGCACCTATTAGCCTACCAAAAAAAATTGAAAAATAAGGCCAAGGGTCTTCAATAATTCTACGCCAAAGAAGGGGACATAACAATTGAATTTTCAAAATTATTTCTTTAGCCTGATGGGAAATCATGGCAAGCTACAAATGCCAAGGGAGCAATGATAGACACCACCGCAATGGAAGTGGTGGAGGATCATTGTCATGAGTGTTATCACCCATTGTCTAAACTGGTTTTTAGTCTTGATCTTGATTTCTTACAAAAATATTGATGAGTTCAAAAATTGTTGGTGAAAATGAATCTTTGTTTAAATGTGCTTGAGTGATGGATCTAAAAAGCAGAATCAAGAAGCCCTGCTTTCCTTCATGATCTGATGTATGCCTTATTAGCCAAGATGAAATTATTTTAATTGAAGGCAATAAGTTTTTTTTCTTGCAAACTTGACTTGATGTATCTCGTTCACCAATAAATGCATTTTAATTTGTCTCTTGCGAGACAGAACAAAATGAAACAACCCATACAGTAGGACCGTTCTTCAAATTATAAGGGGAATCTCCCTAAGATTTAACTAAATCTACATAAAGTTATCGACATAATTTAAAAGTATGCATCCTAAACATGATTACCATGGAGGATATTGCCAAAATGTAAAACTACTAATTAACTATGTTTTTGTCCTAGATGCATACATTGGAGTATCAACAATTAAGACTTGCAGCAAGATTTTTAGATTTGAAGGAGAGTAAATTATCAAGCATAAAAGATAAGCTAAACTCCCTGTTGACTTAAGCAAAGACAAATATTTCATCATACGCAAAGAGTTGAGGGAATGATCAAAAAAATGGTGACTACATCAAAAAAACGATGAATCTACATCAACAAGAGATGATTGGACAAATGAACATCACATGATTACAGAAAATAAATTGTTAAGCAGTATACAAAGCCACTACTTAAAGAAAGACAAACATCAATTTAAGGTTTGACAAATTGCTCAATTTTATTTACTTTATTAAATCATAAAATACATTAAAACAATAGCTTCTACAACTAAGCTTAGCATCAGCTTTTCACCTTTATGGTGGAATTTTCAAGTCATTCAAGGTATAAATTAGGGCCTGTTTGGTTGCACCCCATAACCGGGTTATGCCGCCCATAACCCGGTTATGGGGTGCAATTCTCTGTTTGGGTGCCCTTTTTTCGAATGGGAATGTGGATTTCTAGAACCCCATTTTGCCAAAACCGTGGATTTCGCAATTCCACCTCAGGAGGTGGAATGAATTTGGAATCCACGGTTATGTGTCTAAAACAAACAAAATTTTATAATCCCGTCGGATCCGGGCAACTCCATGGTTTGGGTTTTAAACCCCATTTACAACTGCACGGTTTGCGTTTTGCTCTGCGGTGTAGCGACGCTCTGCGTTTTGGCTCTGCGTTTTGGTTAGGGTTTGGCTCTGCGGTGTAGCGACGCTCTGCGTTTTGGCTCTGCGTTTTGGCTCTGCTCTGCGTGAGGTATTTTCTGAATCCTTCCTACTCTGTTGAAAATGACGAAACAAATCCGTTGCGCGGAAATCTTCAAATTTTTCCTTTCTTTAAATTGGGGCTTTTCACTACCGCGTTCCATTA
>MU225197.1:971200-986059 GCA_018584345.1 Thuja plicata
CCACTCTTATATCGTTGAACAATTCTCATGTCTTCTTATAAAACGACTTGATTTCTCCAAGAGATGTGACACTCAATAATTGATCCTTTATTAAAGAAAGATAAATCCTTCCTCGAATACATTCTTCATTGTTAATGCTTGACCCACGACCATAACAAATTAATATATTTCTTTCATGAAAGCCACTTTCAGCAATTTCACATAGACTCGTACACAATCCATCATAACTTTTGAACCCTATAATATCTCTCCAATCGCTCCGGTGGGATTCTTCAAAATTTGTTTTACACCAACATATCCGAAATTCAGAAAAATCCAACGGCGGATTTATGAGATATGGTCCCTTTACTGAGACAATTTTCTGAGACAGTCACACGTTCACCATCAATAAACTACTCTCTTACATTTGCAGTCTGGCTCTGATACCATGTTAACTTTTTAGGATACCTGCAAATGTAATAACACTCTAAGTTGTATGTGTTTTCCAAATGCAATAATCTCTCTTTCATTTATATTGGGAATGAGGCTAGGAGAGACATGTCCCTTCATGAGACATGTCTATTCATTAGTATTTATAAGAAAGGACATGCCTCTTCCCATTAATTATAATTTAATCAATCTTATAATGTCTCATCAATCAATTATTAATTAAGAATAATATAATAATTTAATATTGAATATTAAATTTCAAATGATTAATAATAATATAACATATATTATATTATTATTAATCAACATATATTATATGTATTCTAATGATCATACGACTAAAGCTACAAACATTAACAATTACCAGATCTGCCTGCAGATGGGCCAGATCCATGATCCAGTCCAATCTGCCTACAAACACGGGCAACATGTGGCAGAATGGGGTTTGGTTCATTTAGGACGAACTCAAGAAGTATCTGGGGAAACCCAAGGTGAATTCGTCCATTTTTCTAAATTTTTTTTGTTTTCAGGTTTGACTTTGCCTTTTAAAAAACTATGAAAATGGTGGCACAATGAAAATCTGTGGTTTTGAAGGTCTTCATTTAGGATTGGTGTTGAGGGCTCTGCCCCTTAACCCTGCTTTGTATCATGACAAGGAGTGTGATAAGGTCATTACCCTTGAACCCTGCAAGGGAAACCACCCCTTGACCCCACTAGGGGTACTACCTCCAATCGCCATGAGGGGGCGCTACCCCTCAATCCCATTGGCAGCACTGCCCCCAGACCCATACAAAGTTGTGGATATGGAGCTAGAGCAAACTAACCTGGATACTTCTACTTTCCAACATGTTGCATCAAAGAAGTCCGAAAGCAAGCACAATTTTAGTGCAAGCCGCGGTGGCACTGCTTGTGGTTCCTCAAATGTTCCGATATCATTTAATGTCAATGATGATGATGTTGGTGTTTTAGAAAACCTATGACACTGAAAATTGATACTTGAACTTGATATTATTAAGTTCAAATCGAACTTGAAGTTTGAACAATGAATTATTTATAATATTTATAATTCATGTTTTAAATGGCAAAAGAGTTTATGGGGGTTTTATTGATTATATTATGCTATGTGTGATTCTAAACTTAATTCCTGTTTCTAGGCTGCAAATTTGTGTGCGCACCTGTGCATGTGTGTGTGTGTGTGTGTGTGCATGAGAGAGAGAGAGAGATTACATTTTTTTTAACATATGAACCCAATCCAAAAAAAATTGCCAATTCTACGTACCCGAGCCAGGATCCATACCAGAACTAGTAACTTAGTCCGTATCTCAGCAAGATCAAATTGTTTTAGCTTTGATTTTCATTTTGTTACCTTTTCTAATTCAATCTACAAGTCAGCATTTTTCTTACAATGCTTTATTTATTTTTTCTGCGAGATTGGACATGTGACACATTCTGATCAGCATGGTGCTAATCATTTCTGGTAAAAATTTGGTTCTTGCCTACCAGGAGAGAATAATTTACAGTTTTCCTATAAATAAAATTTCCAATCCATAGTGCATTTCAAAAAAAATTATGATGTTTGAAAGGCTTTGGGTATGCATTTGGATAGATATTTTTCTAATCATTTATTTGCAGTGGCTCATCCTTTTACATTATTTTAATTGATTTAATCATCAAAATCAGGCCTTTGATAAGCAACTTTCAAGATCTTATTTAATTGAAAACACATCCGAAATCCAGATCTTCTCGTGTCTACTAGAACATATGAATCACCCTTGCCATGCATGATAAGTTGAGCATTTCTTGCTAAAAAGAGGTGCCATTCTTTCTTCTTGTACATGTTCATCCTATGTTATTGAATCTTCTTTTACATAGTTATCAATGTTGCATTTATTAACTGAATTTCAAACCTTATTGATTAATTTTGATTAAAAAAATTAGGGTACTAATGCTTCACAAAGAAATACACATGAAAGGAAATAGTGAATTCCAAAACAATTTAAATAACCAATTTTTATTTTGTAAAATTTAAGAGCTTTCTTAATAACTCCAGCAGCACCCTTGGCACCTACAAGTGCAGTTGCTAGTATATTCTCATGACCCTGTGACACACAAGACTTACTAAACTTGCAACATACAAGACCAGATCAACTTTCTACTCAAAACATTTAAAATCCATCACATATTATGAGGCTCATCGTGTAGAACCACAGTTGTCAATATAAAGAACAGCCATAGTAACATGGTTCTGCTCTTAATCCCAAGTCAAAGTCAGTTTTCCTGAGTCTGACCAAAAAGCTGTCAGAGATACTCTTAGGAGAGCCTGACCTGCAGGAGCTCCAACCTCAAAGTACTATATTAAGGAGAAAAAAATCCCATGAAGGTGTTTATTCCTTCTTTTTATTCCGCATGGCAAGTTTTAGCAGGACAAAGGGTGGACAAATGTTGGAGAGAACCTTTTATTGCACCTCAATTCTTAGTTTTGCACCAATTATTGAGACTTCTCATCATGAAAAAAATGTTCTTGCACTAACAGCTCTATTTTCTGAGAACATTTCTTATAAGTATTTTTAGACAGTCTGCAGCTAGAGTATATGATTTAGTTCTTAGGGCATATTGAAGGTATTATGTGCATGGATCCATGTAGAGAATTATTCATGAGACTTGGAATGTCTATTTAGGCTAGATAGGTAGGTTGGTCATATATCTCATGTATTTGACTATTTCCTGAGGTTAATTTATATTTGTCTTGATGGGCTATAAAGTTGATCATTCATGACATGAAAAAAATTAAAAACCTCGAAAATATTGTACAATTATCTATGCATTATTTTATTTGTTAATGACTCGCCTTTTGATGTTTGCTTCGTGTTTGTCCCTTTGCTTCTTATTTTGATGTATGTGTCTGTGTTTGACCTCTATGATGTTATTTTCTGATGAAATGAAAAAACCTTTCCAAAAATATTAAATAGCTTATGGACTCTTAATTTGTTGAATCCCTTAAGTCCTCGTTTTAGGTCTTGTTGAGACTGGAGAGGAGTATTGAAGTTGAGTCGTGTCGATTCCTGAGTGACTGTTGCTCAGTCCAAACCAAATTTAGGTAGTGTGACATGGGTAGATTTTAAAAGGATTAACTGACCAATGACTGGTTTTCACTTTCTCTAACAAAAAACTGCTTGCATGTAAGGGAAAAAAAATTATCTACTACAATGGACTTCAAAATAATAAAAGATTACTCAACAATAAAAGCACTAAAATCTGGAAAATATCATCCTGTATCAGAAGCAACATGTTCCAATAAAAGGCATTGATGAATACATCAAGAGGAATCTTTATAATATTAGATGTAATAAGCATAACAGAACAGTAATGTTGCTTACTGCATTGGACTCATCTGGATCTGTTTTGAACACATAGAACAATGGAGCTACAACTTCATTCATCCCTTGCACATATCTGATTCCCGGGTTTAATTTTGCAAAAATTAGGAGTATATGTTTCAATGCTTCCTGTCCAGAAGACCAATCAAACACTTCAGGACAAAACATGAGTTTCAAAAACTTTACGCCAGAGCTACAACTGCTTAATTAGTACTAGCAAAGAACAATTCATTAGATTTAAATATTTTGAGCTTACAAGCATAAGTATTGTTTTCAATCCAGAAGAACTGCAAGTCAAGCCACTAGTAGCACAAACCTGATTTGAAATTGCTGATTCAGAATCTCCAGAGAAAAAATGCATATCTGGATGTGTACGTTTCACATCACGCTCAATTTGCTCTATTGTCTCTGTATCCTGACAAGCATTTGAATGAGTTCAATCAGAATATTTATAACAAGCTTTTTTAAAAAATTCTTAATTCAAGCTTTCAAAAATTTGTCTTGATGCTAGTTTGCAATGTTCTACACACCTGGAAGAACTGATTCCAGACACTGCTTTTCCCAAGACTCAGTGGATGTTCTCCATGGGTGATTTCAAGTCTTCTAAGCATTCCACTTCCAATGTCTCCATCTTTATCAATTGAAGGTCCAATAGATTCATCCATCCTTCTTGTAACTTCAGACTGGCCAGAGGCACAAGACCAGAACTTCAGTGTTATAATTTTATGCATTAAAACAAACAGACATGGCAAAAAGGTTCTCAGAAAAATACAAATGTGGAAAGAAACAAAAGACAACTAGCCCTAATTAAGTTGATGCTGGTAACTAAGTAAAACAAAAAGCAGATCAAATTGGTCTAAGTTAAGAAAGTTCATTTTTCTGAGTTTAAACTTACAGGATTAACAAGAAGCTCTTCTTTGAATGCAGCATACTGTGATCGCTTCTTCCGTAACTCACTTGCCCATTGATCACGGTTCTTTGGCAAGTAACCAAAAAGCAGCTAGAATCCCACAAAAAAGTAGAAGGCAGATAGTTAGCTTATTTCATACTTAGAGGGCAAATATGATTAGAATTGTTATTAGTACTACCTTCAAAAAGGAAGAACAAGAATAATTATATTTAGTTAAATATCATAGGAATGATAATACTGCATGCAGAAACAGAAACCAGCTGTAAAGGAGTATAGACATCCTTGGTTCCAAACTGACAAATGGAATATTCAGAAATTGTGAAATAGCCATAAAGTGTAAATAAGATTTGTACCTTCCACACAGTTGCCCGAAGTCCCCCAACATCTGGTATTCCTTGAGAAGCTAGTCGTTGCAACTCGGCCAGATTTATGACCTTTTTGGAGATCTGATAAAAAATGAGATATGAAAATTCAGACAACTTTACCTTCAGTTTGTAACAGAACTACAAATTTTGTGATGATAATGATAGCCAAAATTTAAAAACCAGTTGTTAACCTAGACAACAAACTGTTAATGCAATCCAGTCAAAGGTTGAAAAAAACATGCAAAGGAGGAAACTGTGGTGTGAATGGACCAAGCAAGTCACTTGCCTACCTCAGAATAAAAATGGCCCTGTCTGACATCAACCGATGAACTTCTATTGAAATTCAAATTGGAAAATTGCGGAGGAGAAGAATATCCAGCAATAGAAGGCAAATCAAAATCAGGAGCTGCCCAAGAGTCTGAAAGTGGATCATTGATTTTATCAGACACTGAACTATCATATTTCTCACTTGAGCTTTCATTTGATTTTAATACTGTTTCCCTAGTGCCTTCATCACTTCTATCACATTTACTTTGAATGCTTGCCTTCTTTACCTTATCAGTCTCGCATGTTGAAATGGACTCTTGTTTATTTAAAATACCATTGGCCCCTTCCATAGGGCTCCTATCATCAAAAATATTGTCCACATTTTCCAATAGTGGATCCCTTGCAACAGCACTGGCACTCCCCTGAAGAACAGCTTGAGCACCATGATTTCCCTGAGGTGTGTCGCTAGCCGTGGACTTTTGATTGAAACTAGAATTAGATGGCCTTGAATACCAAACAGAGCTATTCAACCAATCAGGAACTCCTTTCACTTTGCCAGTCTCCTTGGCTTTATCAGTGGCCATTGCTTCATGCCCTGGTGGATAAATAAGTCTCGTGTTAAGTAGGTTTCCCGTAGAATGTTGCACTTGCTTTATCTTAATGAACTACAGAAGAACTCCAATTTCAAATACAGTGCCCACTAAATACAAGCATGGCCTATTTTCTGCATGTCAAATCAAGGGCAGTATTTTCACAAACCTGTTAGTTTCACATGACATAATTCAATTTCTAGAAACAGCTTCTTCATTTTCAGCATTTAACGCAGTTGTAAAGAACAATGATCCTGCCAAAATCCCATCTCTGCCTTGTAGCATCTTGTTTCTATAATACCTAACTAGAAGCTTATGCCAATTCCTATACAAATTGTTCATCCAGTCTCAAATAACCTTGAACAATATTGAAATTTATGCTCCCTAGGAAACATGAACTCTTTCCCAGGGGCAGTCACTCGCCTGCCACCTCCAAATCGATAATATACATCACAATTCTTTATTTTCAGCTGGTAAGCCTCATGGTTCAAAGAATTTCAACACTAACTCCTGATTTCAAAGCTCAACTCCAATGTCAAGCTAAAGGAAAGCATGCACATCAATCTGCTCACAATCGTCCCAAATAATCCCAAAAGTTGGGCACCTAGTTCTCTTTAAAGAACCCAGTGACATGATCATTTTCAAAGTTTATCAAGAACCTGTCAAATCACGCCAACATAAACTCATTTCTTCAATACCCAGTCCCAAGCATTCCTCCTTAGGGTTCAAACTCATCCACCATAATAACATAATAACATCAATTTAAACACATCTTTACAACACGATCTCTCTAAGATTTAAGAAAAATTCTTTAGAAAACTTAAATAGCATCAAAGTTCAAAAGACAGAAATTATGTTAAAATGTAGCTTCAGTGCTTACAAAACCTAATTGTGTTTTGCCTGAAGAGCTAAATTTAGTCATAGGAAGTCATTTTCCAGTTAAATTTAAACCCCATTTATTCATCTGAAACCAGTGCAATTAAATGCATGCTAAACAAATTCATGTAATGAAAGAATAAAGTGGACTAGATCCATACCTGTCAAGTATCGCGCGTTGTTCTGTGGTGAATGGGCCTGAGTTTGAAAACTGTTTGCATTATAATAATTTGTTGGCAAGGGACAAAACATAAAATGAAAAGAAAGAGAGGTCCACGAATCGATTTTTATCTTTCGCTTTCCTCTTCCTTCCCGTGGTTTTCAAGCCTGTTTACAGTCCCACCTTGTGCTCTACGTGGCTAAGATCATCACTGTTTTTTCATTAAATACAAAAATAAAATTATTCTATTAATATAGTGTTATCAAATGTTAAATAGACAAATATTAGTTAAACATTGTATATTTGTATTATTAATAATTAGTTTATATTGGTCAAACAAGAATGTATATTTATGGATATAATCATTTCATAATATCTTGTATATTTATGTATATAATCATTTCATAATATCTTGTATATTTATGTATATAATCATTTCACAATATCTTTGGGTGTTATTATTAGATTTTAAAATTTTGGTGGATATGATAATTTAAGAGGTTTTCATGATTTATTTTTTAAAGGAAATTTGGGAGATATTTTAATTGATTTGATATTAATGATGATTTTTAAATATATCAAAGGATTTAAGATTTTATATAGGTAAAAAGGAAATATTCATATATATTTATTGTTGTAGATAGTAATAGGTCAAAAATAACTATCTAAATTTATTTTATTTATTAAAGTTTATTTTCACTTTGAAGTTGTTTTATTTATTACACATATTAAAAAAGTGTATAGTATTGATGAAGACACATTTTTGTTTTTATGTGCTATTTGTTTTGAAAATATATCTATTATTAAATACTAATATTTTGATGCATAAATGACTAGCAAATGAAGATAAAAGATAAGAGTTTTTCTTAACACACTCATGTTGTCACACTCCATTTCTTATTGTTATTGTACAATGTATCTCAAAATTACCAAATGGGTAACATGTATCTCAAGTGGTTTGGTTGGTTCGAAAAATGTGGCACAAATTATTTCAATTAAGAAATTAAAAGAATTTATATATAACTAGTTGTGTTCATGAACATCATAATCATACCCACTTTTTAAAAAAATACAACTTTGTCCGATACAAAAAAAAATTAACTAGAATGAAAGTTCAATATATAATAAAAATATAATTGAGACAAAACATCTTATTTTATCTAGCTTGAAGGGACATCTTGAATTTTACCAAGTAAAACCTAAATTTCTAAGTGGTAATGACTCTTGATAATAAAAATCATTAAAGAAAGTTGATAATAAGGGAATGAGCATTGAAAAATATGGAGTAGACAAAAGAACTAATTTATAAAATAATTATGAAATATCACATAAAAAATTTAAAGTGGGTTTCAGAATTTTCTTTGTATATATTATGTGGATTTAAATAATTTCACAAGTGAAAATGGATAAGTAATCTATCAAACAATTAAATAATATCTACAATCAATGGTATCAACGCAATATTGAAGACTTTAATTAGATACGGTTTACAATTTGTTGTTAAATTACTATAGTTTTTTTATGTTGACATGTTGTAAGTGTATTGTTAGTTCTTACGCCTTTGAGGTGTAGTTGTTAAAGGGTCAAAGTCCTTTTTCTATTTTTGATTAAAAAAGCAGCCAGAACGAGGGGGCTGACCCAACAGGAAAACAAAGTCAGCATGAGAAGTGTCAGACTACCAACACATAACCAATGTCAGCACACCCTCAGCCAATCCTTTTTTTGAAAATCAAAAACCAGAAACTAGAAACTACGGGCCCCAACTTTAACATGAAGTTGGTAACCAATATGTTAACACCAACAGACCCCAACTTCACCACGAAGTTGGTAACCAGTCTGTGAATGTCAGTATCAGCAATGTTTTTAAACAAAATATCATAAGCAAGAAAGCAAATAACAGTTTTACGGCCAACAAAGTTAAACATAGCTACAGACATGCCCAAAACGGTCAACCACCAGAAACAGCTATCAGACAAAATCATCAAAAAAGAACAAAGAAACTACTTGGGATTTTTACACCCTCCATTAAGCATCAGCTTCAGCCAGTCCTTCGCAAGGAATTGGAAGAGCTTCCCGTCATTCTTTTCCTCCCCTGGGGTCTTCAAGTTCTCCATGTGCAGTAGCTGAAGAGTTGTAGCCACCGAATGCATAACTTTGACAGCGAACTCTGTAATTATGTTGAAGCTCTCACCCAGTTCTCTGATTTCCTCCTTCACCTCCCGAAGGTCCTTTTTGGAGACTAAGTTCTGAAACAAGGCCTGTAGCTGCTTAATTTCCTCCTGCATTTAGTGAAGGTCTCCCTTAGCTTCCACCTTACCCTCAACCTCAACCTTACTCTCCTCCGGTGCCTCCTCCTTATTACCCCCGGTTTCCTTCTTAGTATCATAATCCACTTCTAGGCCGAAGGCGAGGTAGCAATAAGTGGCTACTCCGAATGCTTTTCTTCAAACAACGTCCTTTTTTTTGTTGTTGTTGTTTAATATCAAAAATATATTATTAGATCTAAATCATCAAATCATACATTTATTTACTATAAAATAAAAAAAAAAAATTTAAAAAAAAGCATCCTTGTAATTTGTAGCTCAATTAAACTACAAAATAAAATAAAATATTATTAAACATTGAATTAATATCATAAAAAATAAAACCATGATCATACTTAGAAAAAAATGGTTGAATAATTGTATCTTTGTGCTTAACAATGACTCCATTCTTAATTCTTAATCAATAAAATTTTAGAAATATGAAGTGTGATGATTTTTCTCACCGCCACTTCAATTGACATGCATTTAACAACAAACATGTCTTATTGAAAATCATGTTAAAATGAATTGTCAAGAAAATACATGCAAAAATAAAGATATTGAAAATCATGTTAAAATGAATTATCAAGAAAATACATGCAAAAATAAAGACATTGAAAATTACAATCACAATTAAAAAACATTTAATAGAAAACTAAAGAGTGAATATTGGTACATTAAATCAAAGTTTTAGAGGTTAAAAAGAGTGTTTGACATGCTAAATACAAGAAAGTCACAATCTTGCATGAGTTGATGGTGGTCTTCATTGTGACAGCTCCCTAAAATTGATTCAGCATTCATGAAATAAAAGATGTTTTATTGTTTCCAATATGACAAGATAATGAAAAAATCCATGTGAGTTAGTACCATTTAGGAGTCTTAGGTGGTTTTGAGCAAAATAAGTTCTTTTGTTTATGTTTTTAATTACAAATTTTGTTTGAATTTATAGAATTATGTAAGAAAGGAAAAAGTTTAGAAATTTCTTTAGAATGAAATTTAAATTTTGAGAATAACAAAATATATTTTTGATTAGTTTATTATAAAATGATCTAAAATTCTTATAAGTATGTAGTGAATTTGAAAATAATCAAAACAATTAATTAATTTCATTCTGTAAAGTAGTCAAAGGTGTTTCTATAATAAAAATTCTAGAAGAACTTTGAACATTACACAACTAAAATTTATCACACAAGAATTTTGTATTGTATGAGTAAATTTTATGGCACCAACCTATTGATCATGTGTTTTATCTACTGACTAACTTTCTAATTCTTATCTAATTGGAAAGAAAGTGAAAAAGTCATGTACATCACTTAGATTCACAGAACCTCTATGTTATCATAACATAGTGGATTCCAAAACTTTAATAATGTCTACAAATACATCATAGTCCCTTTGTCTACTCATTCTCATTTTGATTTGTTGATTGTTTAAAAAACTCTATATATTGTAAAAGCCAAAGTAATTTCCAAGTGCACATTCGTAGATTCATCCAAAACAATTCAATAAACCAAAAGATTTAAATCTAAAGTGGTCTACTAGAAACCATGTTACTGCTTTCAAGGTTTCTATTGATGACTTTCTATTAAAATACAAATTTAAAAAGAATACCTCTAATAGAGGGATTCAACTCTATGAATATAACAATAAAATTGTCATATTCCTTATACATGACCTTGAATGCATTAAATTATTAGCATACATTGTACCAATTATTAGGTTTATAAAATAAAATCTATTGCACATAAAACACATTGTATATTATATATAAAGCAGCTTTATATATCTTATATAAAGAATGCAATGAACAATGCATCCCATATAAAATAAAGTATCCATTAAGACATATAATGTGTTACATAATTACCACATACCACATTCCACCTTCAAATTATTCATGGTACCAATTAAGTAGCCTATATGAGACAAGTTGAAGATTGTGTAAAATGTGTCAAATGTCATTTTCTAAGATATTTCAAATTTCATTTTTATGGATTGGAGAGCATGTAAAATATGTCAGATACATCTGCAATAATGTATATACTATAGTTTCCTCCAAGTCCATAAAATCATTGCTATAAATAAGTTGAAACTTTAAGTTAGTATCGTATTTCTTGTATGATGATTTGATTCTATAGATGAGATTACTCTAGATTTCATTATGTATGAGTTTTCACAAGTTGAGTTGTTTAGAATTGTGGCAGAGTATGTTTTGGTAATTTGTTTGGTAGGATTTTTGTTATTTATGACCTGTTAAATAAATTGGAATTGTTTAATTATTATATATTTTTCCTATTCACTATATATATAGTACCATCCTAAAAAGTTAGCACCAGTGTTGAGCTTTAGAAACAAGGGAAGAAGAGTGCAAGCGAGCTCTACAACTAGGGTAGAAAATTGTATGGCCCATCCCTTCCCGCACGCAACCGGACGATGTGCCATTAATGGCATCTACCTCCCCTAGGTCCGTAGAAGGCAATATACAAGCCTTTAATGATAGCCTTGCCAAAAATGGAAGGAAACATGTTCTTCACAGAGTGATTGTGGATCCTAAAGCAGGTTCTCTGATTGGGAAATCAGTTGTGCCTGAGCCTGAGGGCACACAAGTGCAAGTCGAGAATGGAGAAAATCAAGGAACCCAATTTAGACCAAATTCCTTCAAACAAGCGGTTCAAAATGAAAGAATTATGTCGGTTCTTCTCAAGCATTGACTACGAAGGTGTCGTCGGTGAAGGAGATGTAAGGTTCTTTCCTCTCCCAAACTCGTTATTAAACTAAATCCATAAATGAATGTTGCAATAGAACAAGAGAAGCTTAGGCCTAGTAATAGCGTTATTTTCTTTTCTACGTTAGATGTCTCTAAGATTCCCTCAAGAAATTTTCTTAATGAGTGGTTTCAGAAAGTATGGGGGCAGAAAATGGGGTTTCAATTTTCCTATTGCAGAATGCTTCAAAAAGGGTTATTTCTTATGTTCTTATATGATACCAAGTCCCAACAAGCCATTGTCGATAAACAATTCTGGAGAGTTGGTCCATGTGAATTTTGTGTCATCCCATGGTCACTCAAAGCTACACACAATTAAGTTTTGGCATTATCAAGCCCTAGATGGATGATAATTGGAAACCTCACCTTTTCTGTTGAACTTACTTCCTCACACTCTTGAACTAGTGGGGAGAGTTTTAAAGGTTGACCAATCCAATATTTTAATCCCCAATACTGACGCCAGAGTCCTCATTTCCCTCAAACATGGTATTGATGTACTGAAATACCTGCATTTTTACCTCAGTGATTCTCCCATCAGTTGTCCTGTTAATTTTTTGGGTAGAATTAACGGTTGCTACTTATGCAGGAAGGAGGGCCACAAAAACCAAGACTGCACTATTCTAAAGAAACGTACTCTCCCCCTCTTAAACCTCCCCCTATTCTTGGTGATAACCATTGTTGTTCATAAATCTGCAACTCACAAACCTGCATGAAACATTAGTTTAACATACTTTTCAATCAAACTTTGAAAGATCTAACTAGGTTAGTCAATTTGAGAATAAAAGCAAATTAAAAGTGTCTCGTGGATCTCTATTTAGGAGGACTAATCAAATTCTCTCAGCTGCAAAAGCATCCTAAAGTGACAACCCCTAAAATGAGAATTATACTAATGATGATGAAGATATGGATCTAAGATGCAAATTAAGATGAAATGCCCTATTTTATGCTCAAATTCTATGTGATCATGAATGATTTTTCCATTATAACAAGACTTCTTCAAGAATGCTTCAATGCTAAATGTTAAATGCCCAATTCAAGATGCAATTTGAATGTGAATTATGACTCTAAAAGTGAATTGGTAACCTTACACTACGAAAATCATCCTATTTATAGGAATTCCCAAAGGTGGGGGGGTGAGTTTGATTAACCAAGGTCAATGTAGAGTTGAGGTCAAGGTTGACTGATTGGTTTCAAATAAGGGGACAAGATGAAAAAAGGAGTGGTGAGGATAACAAAGCCTTAGAGTGATCCATGTGCTCTTCATCCCTTCTTCTCATTGGTTCTTTGATTCTTTGTCCCCTTTTGTTGAAAGTAATTAAGATTTAATTAAATCAAACAATTAATTAAATTATCCATGTAAGGGGTTTTAATGGGTTGCATTTTATTTATTTAATTCAAACTATATAACTAATTGATTTAATCAATTACATAGTTTAATTAATCCCCTTTTAGCTTAGATTTAATTAATTAAATGGCTTTATTATTTAATCCATGATTTTGACTTGATTTGACCCCTTTTGACTTTGGTTGACCATGTTGATTTCGATTGACCAATTTATGGTGTCTACAAATGCCCCTCTTTGATTCAATGTGTGAAGCGCACTGGTTCAAAGAATACCTGATGTTTGATGTCTGATGCTGATACAAATGTCTGATCTGATGTTGATACTGATGATGATGCTCTGATACGATGTTGATACTGGTGTTTGATACTCTGATGTGATGTTGATACTGATGTTTGATACTTCGATGTGATGTTGATACTGATGTTTGATACTCTGATGTGATGTTGATACTGATGTTTGATACTCCAATGTGAATCCCTGATATGATGATGTCAATATGCTGCCAAAAATGATGTTGATATGGTCTTGATGTTGTTTTGTTGATAATGTGATACCTCTGTTGTGAAAATTGCTCCATTTTGATGCCCTGATGTAAAAAAAGAATTTTGACGTATGATGTCCCCGATTTCAAAAAGTGCCTCGATTCACAAAACTAGACACCTTGGTGCCAGTATGCCCCCTCAGGATGAAAATTAAGATGATATTGCAAGCATTGGCATGAAAAAAATTGATTTATGATGACTTTTAAAAATTTGATGAAAATCAGGCATGTCGATTTGAATCCTGAAAAATGATGATCTTTGAACTTGATAAATGCCCCAAAGTGTGATAATGTAAAAAAAAATATGCTCAGTGAGAAAGAAAAAATCCCACCAAAATACCTCTTAGTTGCAACAAATGGCTTTGAAAAGATGGAAAATGTATTTTAGAAGCTCAATGTGCAAGTTGTTGGTTTGGAGTGTTTTGGTGCCAAGTGATTATGAAGTGGAAAACATGGTGGTTCCCATGGCAGAACATCGGTTTGAGAGAGTCCGCCGGTATCAGAGACCGCAGGAGTATGACCCCCAGTATGTGTCAAAAAAAAACCCCTCTTTTATGCATGATTTATCATTTTTGCAAAAACTAGGGTTTGATGAAAAATGTTTGTAAATTTGCGAAATTTTTTGTAGATTCGTGAACAAAAAATTGTGAAAATGTGCTTGTTCGTTATTACATGTTTTTACAAATGGGTTATTGTCGATTTGGGAAAAATGTAAAAAAAACTTAAAAAAAATCAATTTGGGGCGAAGCAGCCCGCCCCCGAGCTGCTTGAGCTCACACCCGAGCTGCGTTGGCTCGCAGCTGGGCTGCTCGAGCTCGCAGCTCAGCAATCCGAGTTCGCAACTCGGCAGACCAAGCTCGCGGCTCGGCAAGCCCAGCTCGCAGCGAGAGTAGGAAAGGGAGAGAGGAGGAAGGGTGGGGAGGTAGGGGTG
>MU225197.1:986207-1001677 GCA_018584345.1 Thuja plicata
TTTTTTTTTGTTTTTTTTTTGTTTTTTTTCAAATTTTGATTTCGATAAGTTTTCAAAATTTGTTGATTTTTTTTATTTTGTTGGATTTTTTGGTTTTTGATTTTTTTGAATTTGACTTCCTTTTTTATGATCTTTAATTTTTTTTTATGATCTTGATGTACTTGCTATTTTTTTTAAGTTTTGATGAATTTTTTTTCGGATTGCGAGTTGTTTTTCAATTTTTGATGATTTTTCAATGAATTTGATGATCTTTCATTTTTTTTATCTTTTGATGAACTTTTGAATGGTAATTGAGTTACTCGTCGATCATTGACAATCATGTCCTTTTGTTGATTAGAGGTATGTACTGATGCCTCGATTTGCATGATACAAATGATTTGGTCTGAAATGTATGACTGTTGTGCTATCAAAGTTTGAGTGAAAAGATGTATGTGAGAATGTAAGTCAGTGTATGATAATCAATAATAGATCAATGTTGTATTGATGTCAACCCCATAGGATATAAAATGATGTTTTTCATCCCACAATATAGAGGTAAAAACTTTTTGATGCGCTCACTGAGATCCTGTAAATCTCACATGAGCAAGTAGAGAGTAGGATATGATTGACTTAAAATAATTGATCTAAAATTGATGATTGATTGTCTGACTGTAATAGGTTCAACTAGATAAGATGAATATGAGGGTACCGTACCATAAACCCCTATCATTGATTGCACATTTATCCCCAAAGGATTGACGCGTGTTCAAATGATGTGGGTTAGGATATTTGTTGAGTATGCCCTAGATTCGACTGAATCAGGAACTATTGACAGCAGTTGCAGAGAGGTGGCAGAGTGACCACAATACCTTTCACCTTCCCACCGGAGAGATGACTATCACACCAGAGGATATATATCAGATTTTGTGGATCCCAGTTATGGGAGAGATAGTACACTTTTATTTGTATGATGATGGTGTGGCCGTACGTCAAGTATTTAATGATGATCATATTAGAGGCTACACAGTGACTTGAGAGACGATGATTCAGAGAGAGTATGCCCCACTTCCTATAGTTCTCACAGCCTTGATAGGAGGATTCCTCATGCCAGATCAGAGAGCACATGGATTTCACATTGGATGGGGGAGCTTATTGGAGGATATGCTTGTGAGACCATGGCGCTTTTCTTGGGGTACATGCATTCTAGCACATTTATATCATGAGCTGCATCGGGTGGTTTATGAGTGTGCAACAACTTTATCAGCGGGTGCCATAGTGTTACAAATTTGGGTATGGGAGCATCTTCCACTGACCCGACCAGTTGCAAAGAGAGCACGGGAGGAGGATCAACCCTTTATTTATGGTTATAACGGTTTTCTTGTCCAGCCAAAGTTGGGAAAGTTAGAGTACTGGAGGAGACAGATAGATGATCTAGATACTATCTATTGGAGACCTTATCTAGGATGTGAGGAGTGGCGCAAGGATCACTGAGAGGTGTTATACATGTTCACATCAAGATGGTTACTTGGTCGCACACCCTATATTATTGAGAGATTCATCATTACTAGAGTATGGCGCCAGTTTCGACGGACACAGGGTTTTCCCCAAAGACTAGTTATGTATGCACGTACCCAAATGGAGAAACCTGTTTGGGGACCATGTGTATCATTTAAGAGAGAGATATAGATGAGTTTTTCACTTTAGTTCCATTTTCTTGGGATTATGAGGATTATGTGATGGATGCGGGTGTGACATAGGAGTATACACAGTGGTTTTTGGCACATCCCTTTCCATGTTTGTCTTCACCAAATGAGCCAGTGCCTCCCTTGGAGAGTGATGATGATTATGAGGATCAACCTCGATGACCAACGAGATATGGAGGACGACAAAGAAATCACATAGAGGAAGATGCAGGATCAGATGATATCCCAGTGAGAGTAGTGAGAGGGAGAGGTGGTAGAGTGATTGGTCGAGGAGGTGGTGGTGATGAGGATAACCATGTAGGAGATGATGGTGGTCATGGGGGAGATGTTAGTGATCATGGAGAAGATGAGATTGATCATGAAGGAGATGATAGTGATCATGATGGATCTGTTGCAGAGAGGAGGAGATTGTTGTTTCTAAATCATGGACAGGTAGCTCGCAGAGCTAGGTCAACTATAATACAGGATGCAGGACAAGATTTACAGAGGGGTATCCCTGGTCAGGATATGCAGAGATTGCGTGGGGAGTTGGTTACAACACAGGAATACATCATATTATTGCAGGGATGGATTCAAAGGCTCGAGGTTGAGTTAACTTCTACCAGGTCACAGAGAGATCATGATATTCATACCATGGAGGCAGAGTTAGAAGTTACTAGGACTCAGAGAGATCACACTATACAACAATGAGGAGTAGCAGAGGATATAGCCTAGCGGTTAGCGAAGGTGACACAAGATGGCATGACTCGCCATACCATGCAAGATCTGCAAGAGGAGATCCAGAGAGGACAGTTCTACCATACTTTATACCATGAGTTATTGCTAGCAGGTCAGAGTTGTCGTTCTTATACATAGAGTGTCAAAGGTGGTACTTCCTGACAGGTTGAGAGTAGAGGTTTATCAGGACCATCTCCTAGACCATCTAGTGATAGGTGATGGTATAGGACCATCGACTGGTGCAGGTATAGGTGCAAGTACACGTGGCCATATTTTGATGGGTCACCTAACAGAGTCCGAAGATAGGCATGCTTAGATCTTTGTTGATTGCATCATATTTTTGATAAGGACATATATCACTTTTGATGATGTACTGTTGATATATCTTGATGTGTTCCTTTGCACATTGCAGAGAGCTTACCCCTTACTTTTGATGATGTTCATCTTTGATGTCATTATATGTGGACTTTTATGATTTTAATGATTTATGATGATGCCCGGAGACATTTTGATGAATGTAGTTTATATGATTCTATCTATATGAATGTTTTTGTGGTTTTTTATGCAAGATGTATGTATGCAGAAACTATACTTGTGATTTTTATGTATGGATGCCCTAAAATGTATGAAAAATGATGTTTTATGTTTCTATTATGGATGCACAATATGAATGTGATGATACTAGGTGATAATGCAATGCTTTATGTATATGATGGTGATTTGTAATGCTTATGGATAATGTTAATATAGCTATATGATTTGGGTAATAATTAATGTAACTAAATGATTTGGAAATGCACCTAAATGGGGATATACAATATAACCATAAATGATGATGAATGGAATGATCCTACAAATGCAAGTGTTCCTAAATGTATATGAAAAATACCCCTAATGAATACAATTTGTGAAATGTAAATGAGATGTATTATTTTTTATAAAGTCCCACATATTCCATCGAAAGAAGAATTCTTGATACTTTGACTTGAATGTTTGACCCCCCCTTTCCTTGAAAAATCCCATAATGCAAGATGTATGCATGATTTAATCTAACATGAATGAAATATACAAATGCAACCTAAAACAGTTGTCACTTTTTAATGGACTGTTATTTTTGCAAGTATAATCATTGAGCATTTTTGGTAAACCATTTAGAAACGGGTACAACCCTCACTGGTGACATTTCTAAACCATGATGGTATGAATACCTATTTCATCTGATTCAATGTGACCACTGCCATCATTGAAGTTCTAACTCATCAATACAACCCTCACTAGTAAGATTTCCCCCACCATTAGAGTATGAATACCGATTTCATCAAATTCAATGTTGCAAGTGAATTTTGGCATTAAGATATGAACAATCTAAATGGACAAGGTATCCTTTTGCGTAAACAAACAAAGATATGATCCCTAGTGATAGACAAATATCCTCAATGATTCATTGATGATCATGTCATTAGACAAAATTGCATATATCTAGGAATCAACCTTATAAGCAGAAATCTTTTAAAAAAATATCATGTCTCCATCATTGCATATCTAGTTCAACACATCATTAATAGGCTAAAAAGACATGATAGAAAAATCAAGAAACATAATTGAACTTAACTTTTTTATTTTCTTGTTGATCCATTTCCTTAGAAAAAATATCATTCTAATTTTGATCCTTTGTTCATAATGATTGATGTATCAGCTTAGTATTTGATTGCTTAGCTTTTGAAATTGAGATGAATCACATGTTTGGATTTGTAGAAATTTGATATTTGGATAAATCGATAAGTATCAAAGATTGCGATTCATGATTCTTGATGAAGGGATTTGAAATCTTGCTTGGGTTTGTTCTTTGATGAGTTCTTGGAATCTAAAATGTTCCCCCAATTGAATTTGTCAATGATAATGAACCAGGGCAACTTGCAAACACCGTGACACAAATTTTATGTACAAATGCAACTCGGAGACTTTATTATGACTATATAAAAATGACGGAATGCAATGGGGTATATACAAGGATGGGAAAATGTAAATCCAATGCAACTAGGCTTGACTTGGGGCAAGTAGTGCCTATTTTCCAGGTTTTCACAACTTGGATTTATTGCACTTTTTTCTCTTTTTTGCTTTTTTTGCTACCAAGGCACCTATTGCTAGGTTTTCACCAAGGCATTTTTCTCTTTTTCATTATTTTCTTTGATATCGTCAAGGCGCCTATTTGCTAGTTTTTCACCAAGATTTTTTTTTTTGATATTTTGAATGTTTTTACTTTCTTCTTGCTCAATTTTCCTCTTTTTATGCTTTTATGCTCTTCCATTGTTTTTGAATTTTTTGATCTTTCTCATTTTTTGGATTTTGAACTTTTCTCATTTTTTTGGATTTTTCTCTAGATCAATTTGAACTATACAACATGATTCTTTTCCATCTGATACTCTCTCTTCTTATACTCTTTCATCTGATTAGGTATAAAACCTCTTTAAGTATATGCTATTGTTGTGTTCCTGAAGCACATCTCCTTCACAATCAGATAATTTGTATGTTCCCTTCCCATAGGATGATGTAACTACAAAGGGTCCTAACCAATTTGCCTCAAATTTCCCCTTCTTTTCCCATTTTGATTGGTTTCTGGGATTTTCTCTTAGAACAAGATCACCTATTTGGAAGGCTTGAGGTTTGATTTTTCTGTTATAGTTATGAGACATTCTCTTTTGGTACACTTGAAAATGATTATAAGCTTGATGTTAATATTATTCTAGTAACTCTAGCTCTTCCAATCTAGACACTCTATACTCCTCATCGGTCAGGATGTCATGTAATGAGACTCTTAGGGATGGAATTTCCACTTCTAAAGGTAAAACTGCTTTGGCTACATACACTAAAGAAAAAGGTGTGGCCCCAGTAGGTGTTCTGATGCTTGTTCTATAATCCCAATGTGTTGGGTTTAACTGGATGTGCAGATCCCTACCCAAGTCATCAACTATTTTATTGAGGATTTTCATAATGTTTTCATTAGAGGCTTCTGCTTGTCCATTACCTTGAGGATAATCAATGGAAGAAAAATGTTGAGTAATATGAAATGTTTCACATAACTCCTTAACATCATTATTTTTGAATTGTCTTCCATTATCAGTGATAAGTGCATGTGGGATACCATATCTGCAAATGATGTGGTTTAGGATAAAAATGGAAACTTGTTTTCTAGTTACAGTTGTTAAGGGTACAACTTCCACCCATTTTGTAAAGTACTCAGTTGCAGTGATAATGTATTTGTGCCCATTAGAGGAAGGAGGATATATCACCCCTATAAAATCAAAACCCCATTGATAGAAAGGCCAATGTGTAGTAATGGGATGTAATTCCTGCACTGGCACATGTATCAAGTTCCCATGATATTGGCACTTTTCACAATTTTTCACAAATTGGCATGCATCTTTTTCCATGGTCGGCCAATAGTACCCCATCCTAAGAAGTTTCTTTGCTAAGGTAAATCCACTCAAGTGTGTCCCACAAATCCCCTCGTGAATGTCATGTAAAGAAGTTTTCGATTCCTCACTCTCTAGACATCTAAGTAACGTTCTGTCAAGACCTTTGTGATACAATGTGTCAGCAATAAGGATAGAGTGTAAGGCTTGGCATATAAGATTTTTTTTTTCATTTCGAGTTTGGTCTAAGGGTAGGGTTTTATCTTTGAGATATGTCTAAATAAGACCATACCAATGTAGATTCAAGACCCACAATTAGGTAGATGATATGGGAATTAGGATGGCGGTATGCATGGTGTACCAATTCCTCCACCAAGAACTCATATCTTTCACCTTGATCATGTATTTGAAATAGTGAAGCTAGTGTGGCAATGACATCAGCTGCTTTGTTCTTTGATTTAGGTATTTGCTCAAATGTGATCAATACAAAATAATTTTTGAAATCATCAATCATCCTTTTATAAGGCGTGAGCTTTTCATCTTTAGTCAGGTATTCATCATTAATCTGATTGATGACTAATTGGGAATCTCCATAAATTTGTATTTTTGTAATCCTCCATTCTAGAGCCATTTTGAGTCCTCTCACAAGAGCTTCATACTCTCCTATATTATTGGCGAATGGAAATAGCAATTTGAATGATTTGGGGATCGTGCAACCTTGAGGTGTAACGAAAATAACTCCTTCCCCCGTACCATGTTGAGTATAGGATCCATAAAAGTATAACTTCCATTTTTTTGGCTCACTAGTAAGGATACTTCCATCTTGGAACTCCACTTGAATAGGTTCCTCACTTGAGAGTGGTGATTCTGCTAATTGATTGGCAATAACTTGACCCTTAATAGATTTATGATCCACATACTCAATGTCAAACTCACTTAATACCATAACCCACTTGGATAGCCTCCCTATGAGAGTTGATTTGCTAAGAAGATATTTGAGTGGATCTATTTTAGCAATAAGTCTAATTTTATGTGCAAGCATGTAATATCAGAGCTTTTGAGACACAAATATGACTGCTAAGCTCATATAATAGCTCATATAATAGCTCATATTGAGCTCATATTTGACTAAAGTTCTACTAATATAATAGATTGCTTTTTCTTTTCCTTTGTCATCTTCTTGTGCTAAGAGGGTTCCTAATGAATTTTCAGTTGCAAAGATTTATAGAATTAACAGTTTTCCTGGTATTGGAGCCATTAGAACTGGAGGATTTGCCAACTACTTCTTTAAGAGAGAAAAGGCCTCTTCACATTTACTATCCCATTCAAAAAGGATATATTTGTGTAATAATTGAGTAAAGGAATGACATTTTTCTGCCAATTGGGAGATGAATCATCTAATAGATTATAGCCTTCCTTGCAAAGACCTCAATTGGATAATATTTCTTGGTGCCTCCATTTCCATAACGGCTTGAACTTTAGCAAGCTCCACTCCTATTCCCTTTTCTGACACAATATATCCCAACAATTTTCCAGATTGAACACCAAAGGCACATTTTTTGGGATTTAGCCTTACATTGAATTGTTCTAATCTTGTGAATATTTTATCAAGTATGGTTGGATGTTCTTTTATGGTATAAGATTTTGCAAGAATATCATCTACATAGTCCTCCATAAATGTATGCATCATATCATGGAATATGGTAGTCATGGCCCTTTGATAGGTTGCCCCTACATTTTAAGACCAAATGGCATCACATTCTAGCAAAAGGTACCCCAAGGACATGTAAAAGACATTTTATATTGATCTTCTGGAGCTATTTTGATTTAATTATAGCCACTAAACCAATCCATTAAGGGAAACATAGAAGTCCTTGTTGTCAGATCTACTATAGTATCAATGTTAGGAAGTGGGAGAACATACTTTTGGGACTTAATCCCTAAAGTCGGTGCAAATCCTTATGCTTTTGTCAGTTTTGGAAACAGTGACAATGTTGGAGATCCAAGTTGCATATGCAATAGACCGAATAAATCATGTGTCCAAAAGTTTCTTTAACTCTGCTTTAACCAATAATGCCACATGTGGATTCATCTTTCTCAATTTTTTATTTACCGGTTTAACTCCCAAAGCTATGTTGAGATGGTGCATTATTAGATATGGGTCCAATCTTGGCATATCATCATAGCAACATGCAAAATTCACTTGTCTTTCTTTGAAAAATTCAATGAATTGCTCCCTTTCTTCTATAGATAAAGATGTAGCTAAATGAATAAAATTTGATTCTGCCTCTATTCCAATGTTGATCTTTTATGTTGGTTCTATCAAGATAGCAGATGTTTCTTCATGATGGTTAGGTAAAATGTCAAGTATCTCATCCTTAGGTGCCACAATTAGGTTTTCACCTTTGGATACATCATTTATTTTTACTATTTTTGGATCTAGCACTGCCACATGGTGGTTTTCACCACTAGATCTTTTATTGTTATTTTTCCTTTTTCTTTTTCTCTTGATGACTAAGAAACTTGACATTTCTACCTCTTGATATGATTCATTGGTGGAGGAAGGCTCAATCGCATTTAGGTACAAAGATATGGCATAATCATTTTGGAACTTTGGTATATCATTTGTCTCAAGTTGGTCCCAATCAATCAATTTAGAATGAACAAGGGGTAAAGGATCAATTGGTAAATTTAGGTCAATGGGAGTTAGGGTCATGATTTTGTTTGCAAGTTCATACATTGTATCATGCAAATCAATTACATGTGTTTCCTCAAGATGGTCCATAGAGCTAGGATCGAAATGTCCCTCACTAGAGTCCTCTTAAGTTTCTTGTGGGAAAAATTGGTGTACATTAAACCTAGAGCTAGATTCTCCTAAGAAAGAGGGCACATAAGGCTCTCCTACCCATTCTTGGTTTGTACTTGGAATTTCCTTTGGTGTAGAAGTGTAAGAATGAATACCATCTACCTCTTTGTCGTGACAACATTCCTTTGATAATGAATCCCATTCATATTCATTTGAATCATCTTCACTTTATGAATCCAACATGTTAATGTTTTCATAAGGATTAGTGAAATTCTTTTGACCATTACCTTGCTCATGATATCCTATCCCTGATTTTTCCTCACTTGACATCCATGGGGACTTCATAGGTTCTAACAAGCCTCTATTTCTCTTACCTAAAGTTCCTCTTCCTTTGTAGCCTATTTTTTGCATGATCTCAAATCCTTTCCCATATTGATGTGTGGGAATACTAATGTGTCGCACACTTTAACTTGTTCCTTCCTCCTCTTTGTATAGCCATGTTAACACATTATTGTCTTCTTCTATCTCTGTTGGAGTAGTGGCTCTAACAAAATTATCATTATATTTGTGAGGAAGTTTTTGATTGGATATGACCAAGGGTTTACCATGTGATTTGGGAGAAGTTGGCATATCCATAAATGAAATAGAATATTATCCAACTCCTTTTTGCTTAATGTTGCATTGTTTTTCAAAGTTTTTCGTCGTGATGTCCATCTTCTTGTAATGTGCCACTTTTGCCTCTTCTCTTTCTAATCATGATCCCTCTTGGATGGCAAAATTTAATTTTGAGGAATTAGGGTTCTCTTCATTTGTGTTTAGAAAACTCACTTTTTCCTTACCTTTGTTAGAGAGAGAAGGAATAGTTTCTTCATGATTTGAGGTAGTGGGTTTATCATTTGTATCTTCTTTATCCTTTGATGGGGAGGGTGAATTTATCCTAGGAATTTCTTCTTTAGCTTGTTCTAAATGTGAGGTATATGTATAAGCCTCATTATTGTGGGGTACAAAGGAATCCGTRATCGGTTTGATTTGATTGCAGTATTGAAATAGGTTATGATGCTCGTCAATAGTTATTTCCTATTCAAAATAAGGAAATTTCAAACATTGATGGTAGGTAGATGGAATGACTTGCATCTCATGTATCCATGGCCTTCCCAAAAATATCTTATAGGTCAATTTGAAATCAAGTACTTGAAAAACTATTTATTTTTAATAGGTCCTACCTGAATAGGTAAAATGACCGTTCCTTTGGAAGATCTCTCCTCATCATCATATGCTTTAATAGTTATGTTTCTATTTGGATCCACTGATTCTTCAGAATAGCCCAAGTATTTGACCAAATTTAGAGTACAAATGTTTAGGCCAACACCTCCATCAATTAGGACTCTTTTTACCCTATGCTTTTGGATTAGGACTTCTATATGCAAGGGCAAATTTTGTGGATGACTTAAGGACATGTCATCTTGCTCTAAAAAGGATAGGAAATGGGGTGAAATAAGATTACTAACATGTTTTCAAATTGGTCCACATCTAGATTGGTAGGAACCATTGTGTCTACCAAATATTTTCCCAAGATCTCTTTATGTGTGGCTGGTAGTTTTAACAACTCCAAAATTGAAATTTGTGCTAGAGTTTTTTGAAGTTGATCCATCAAATTATAGGTCTTGGAAGGAAATGATGAAGTATTAGGTCTTGTCACAACATTGTAAGTTCAAGGTAGAATCACTTTTGATGCTTTCCCCTGAGTGATGACATTGGCGGGCTCTTTGTTTTGTTTATCTTTGATTACTATGATATTAATGGTGTTCTCATAACTAGATAAAGAATTGATTGTATTGTCATAGGTGTAAATTTACCTTATGATCTCCGTTTTGATTGTATTGATTAGTCTTTGAAGATTCACCCTTCTCATGATTTAGGAAAGGAGTTTTAAAGGTTGTGTGATCTTCATTATTCTTAGGTCCATCAACCTCAATAATACCATTATTAATAAGGTCTTGAACCACATGTTTCAACTTCATGAAATCATTCATTTTATGCCCTTTATTACGATGATATTCACAATTATTAAAATCACTCCACCATGATGGTTTTACTTCAGGTTCATATGGTCTTTCCTTCGGTAAAGTTATGAGTTTGTTGGAAACAAGTGTTCTTAGGGCCGACTCAAGTGATTCTCCCAATGGGGTAAACTTTCTCCAAGGTGCGGGAGTAATTGAGTCATAAAATTAGGTTTAGGCTTGGCACTTCCTTGATTGTTGTTGGAAGCATTCACATTGTTAAAATGATTATTGGAGGATTGGTTAACATTATTATTCTAATTAGTGGAACCCATTGAAAGATTGAAATGTTTAGGTTTAAGATTGTGAGCTTCCACTACTCCATCATTGACTAAATTTTTGTGTGTATTCTTCATCCAAAATTTTGGTTTATCATTATTGGTATTGTTTGAAGAATTATTGTTGAAGGTATTGTTATTGAAAAGGTTTTATTGTCTTTGTAAAGCTTTAGTTCCCCACTTCCTACTAAAGAATCCTCTATTTGGACTCCATTTTCTATCACCTTTTCAAAATTTGGTGGAGAATTAAGTTGTCACTTGAATTTCATTATAGTCACCAAACTGTTTATAAATATATCCATTTTTTTCTTTTTCAGGTATACTTCGTGGATATTTGGCAAAGATTATTCTCCACCTTTGTAGAAATCTCAAAAATTCTTCCCCATTCTTTTCCTTGGTATTGCATAGATCTAACATGGTAATCTATCACTAAATGATGTAGGAATATTGATTAACAAACTTGGATATTAATTCCTCAAATGTATTTATGCCCAGAGGTAACTTTGAAAACCATTCCATTGCTAACCCACCAAGGCTTTAGGGAAATAACCTCATCAAATAGGCAGGTTCATGGAGAAATTCCATGCTTAAGGTACCAAACTCCCTTACGTGGTCTTGTGGGTCTGTTGTACCCATATATTTGTCGTACTTAGGAAAAAGCATGTTTTGGGGAAAAGTTTTCATAAATAAGTTTTTATCAAATGGAAAAGGGCAAATAGCTTCAATTGAGAATCATTTTGAGGCAGCCTCTTTCTTCATTCTATCCATTTGCATTTGTAGGGATTTGATTTTTTGGTTCATGGCTTTTAAAGGAGTATCTTCTTCCTCATCCGTTGTTAATTGGGATGTGTCAAAATCGTGAGGAAGTTTGAATCCTAATTGAGCCAAGTTTAGAAAAGATATATCCTTGTCCTTTTCTAAAACTTTTTCCATCATTTTCATGAACATAGGATTTTGAGATGCTTCATTGATCTTTTCTTCGGTCAATTCTTCATTATGGTCATTATTGATTTCTCCATTGTTATTAGCTTCAAACCATGTGTTAGTTTCCTTTGAGATATCTTCTAAGTTTTCCTCTTGATTTCTCTCTTGAAAGGGTTGATAAGGAGAATGAGGAGTTTCTTCCAAATAAGCTATCTCTTCTCTTAGCATGGTTCCGTCCTTTTGTAAAGACAATTTAATACTCTCTCTTAGCACGGTTATGTCCTTTTGTAAAGACAATTTGATATGTTGAGATCTTGTCCAAACCAACATGAATAGGAAAAAGTTAGCACCAGTGTTGAGCTTTAGAAATAAGGGAAGAAGAGCGCAAGCGAGCTCTAAAACTAGGGAAGAAAATTGTATGGCCCATCCCTTCCCGCATGCAACTGGACAATGTGCCATTAATGGCATCTACCTCCCCTAGGTCTGTAGAAGGCAATATACAAGCCTTTAATGATAGCCTTGCCAAAAACGGAGGCAAACATGTTCTTCGCAGAGTGATTGTGGATCCTAAAGCAGGTTCTCTGATTGGGAAATCAGTTGTGTCAGAGCCTGAGTGCACACAAGTGCAAACCGAGAATGGAGAAAAGCAAGGAACCCAATTCAGACCAAAGTCCTTCAAACAAGCGGTTCAAAATGAAACAATTATGTCATTTCTTCTCAAGCATTGACTACGAAGGTGTCGTTAGTAAAGGAGATGTAGGTAAGGTTCCTTCCTCTCCCAAACTCATTATTAAACTAAATCTGCAAATGAATGTTACAATAGAACAAGAGAAGCTTAGGCTTAGTAATAGCGTTATTTTCTTTCTGCGTTAGATGTCTCTAAGATTCCCTCAAGAAATTTTCTTAATGAGTGGATTCAGAAAGTATGGGGCAAAAAATGGGGTTTCAATTTTCCTATTGCAGAATGCTTCAAAAAGGGTTATTTCTTATGTTCTTATATGATACCAAGTCCCAACAAGCCATTGTTGATAGACAATTTTGGAGAGTTGGTCCATGCAAATTTTGTGTCATCCCATGGTCGCTCAAAGCTACACACAATTAAGTTTACACATTATCAAGCCCTAGTTGGATGATAATTGGAAACCTCTCACCTTTTCTGTTGAACTTACTTCCTCATGCTCTTGAACTAGTGGGTAGGGTTTTAAAGGTTGACCAATCCAATATTTTAATCCCCAATACTGATGCTAGAGTCCTCATTTCCCTCAAGCATGGTATTGATGTACCAGAATACCTGCATTTTTACCTTGATGATTCTCCCATCAGTTGTCCTGTTAATTTTTTGGGTGGAATTAACGGTTTTTACTTATGCAGGAAGGAGGGCCACAAAAAACAAGATTGCACTATTCTAAAGAAACGTACTCTCCCCCTCCTATACCTCCCCCTATTCTTGGTGATAACCATTGTTGTTCGTAAATCTGCAACTCACAAACCTGCATGAAACATTAGTTTAACATACTTTTCAATCAAACTTTGAAAGATCTAACTAGGTTAGTCAATTTGAGAATAAAAGAAAATTAAAGTGTCTCGTGGATCTCTACTGAGGAGGACTAAACAAATGCTCTCAGCTGCAAAAGCATCCTAAAGTGACAACCCCTAAAATGAGAATTATACTAATGGTGATGAAGATATGGATCTAAGATGCAAATTAAGATGAAATGCCCTATTTTATGCTCAAATTCTATGTGATCATGAACGATTTTTCCATTATAACAAGACTTCTTCAAGATTGCTTCAATGCTAAATGCTAAATGCCCAATTCAAGATGCAATATGAATGTGGATTATGACTCTAAAAGTGAATTGGTAACCTTACACTAAGAAAAACATCCTATTTATAGGAATTCCAAGGGTAGGGGGTGTGTTTGATTAACCAAGGTCAATGTAGAGTTGAGGTCAAGGTTGAGTGATTGGTTTCAAATAGGGGGACAATATGACAAAAGGAGTGGTGAGGATAACAAAGCCTTGGAGTGATCCATGTGCTCTTCATCCCTTCTTCTCATTGGCTCTTTGATTCTTTGTCCCCTTTTGTTGAAAGTAATTAGGATTAAATTAAATCAAACAATTAATTAAATTAGCCATGTAAGGGGTTTTAATGGGTTGCATTTTATTTATTTAATTCAAACTATATAACTAATTGATTTAATCAATTACATAGTTTAATTAATCCCCTTTTAGCTTAGATTTAATTAATTAAATGGTTTTATTATTTAATCCATGATTTTGACTTGATTTGACCCCTTTTGTCTTTGGTTGACCATGTTTATTTCGATTGACCAATTTAGGGTGTCTACGAGTGCCCCTCTTTGAATCAATGTGTGATGTGCACTGGTTCAAAGAATACCTGATGTTTGATGTCTAATGCTGATACATATGTCTGATCTGATGTTAATACTAATGATGATGATCTAATACGATGTTGATATTGGTGTTTGATACTCTGATGTGATGTTGATATTGATGTTTGATATTTTGATGTGATGTTGATACTGATGTTTGATACTCTGATGTGATGTTGATACTCCGATGTGAATCCCTGATATGATGATGTCGATATGCTGCCAAAAATGATGTTGATATACTGTTGATATGGTCTTGGTGTTGTTTTTTTGATAATGTGATACCTCTATTGTGAAAATTGTTCCATTTTGATGCCCTGATGTAAAAAAGAATTTTGACGTCTGATGTCTCGAATTTCAAAAAGTGCCCTGATTTGCAAAACTAGACGCCCTGGTGCCAGTATGCCCCCTCAGGATGAAAATTGAGATGATACTGCAAGCATTGGCATGACAAAATTTGATTTATGATGATTTGCAAAAATTTGATGAAAATCAGGCATGTCAATTTGAATCCAAAAAATGATGATCTTTGAACTTGATAAATGCCCCAAAGTGTGATAATGTAAAAAAAATATGCTCAGTGAGAAAGAAAAAATCCCACCCAAATACCTCTTAGTTGCAACAAATGGCTTTGAAAAGATGGGAAATGTATTTTAGAAGCTCAATGTGCAAGTTGTTGGTTTGGAGTGTTTTGGTGCCAAGTGATTATGAAGTGGAAAACATGGCGGTTCTCGTGGCAAAACACCGGTTCGAGAGAGTCCGCCGATATCAGAGACCGCCGATATCAGAGATCGCAGGAGTACAACCCTCGGTATGTGTAAAAAAAAACCCCTCTTTTATTGCATGATTTATCATTTTTGCAAAAACTAGGGTTTGATGAATTTTTTTTTGTAAATTTGCAAAATTTGTTGTAGATTTGTGAAAATGTGCTTGTTCGTTATTACATGTTGTTTTTGCAAATGGGTTATTGTCAATTTTGGAAAAAATGTAAAAAAAACTTAAAAAAGTCAATTTGGGGCGAAGCAGCCCGCCCCCAAGTTGCTCGAGCTCGCACCCGAGCTGCGTTGGCTCGCAGCTGGGCTGCTTGAGCTCGTAGCTCGGAAGACCGAACTCACTGCTCGGCGAGCCCAACTCGCAGCGAGAGCGGGAAAGGGAGAGAGGAGGAAGGGTGGGGAGGTGGGAGGTGGGGGGTGGG
>MU225197.1:1012053-1023512 GCA_018584345.1 Thuja plicata
TTGTATCTCGATACACTTTGATATATATATTGATACACATGTTGATTACCTTCTCTGTTCAGACTTGCAACCTTTCATTTGTAATCAGATATTTGATTTACAGGAGATGCAGCTATGTGTTTTGATATGATGTGTAATGGTTTTACTTGCTATATGTATGATTCTATATGTTGATGTTTAGATGGTGAGATGTATATGCAATATGATTCTATGATGTAGACTCATATATGGATGATTTACTTTTCCTATGATACTGACATGTCATGCAGGATAGTGTAAATGAAATGCTTTTATATGAGATGCTTTATGGATGCATGTGATGTTTATGATTTATCGTACATGCAACTATCATGTTTTTTTTTTCTTTTTCTGATGCACTTAATGGAATGAATGCAATCTATTATGCATAAAATATTTGAGTAATGCATGTGTTAGTTAGAAAGAAGTTAGTTTGGATAGATGTGCTCTGAGATTGATCTGATTGAATGTAATGATAGAAACAATTTCTTTTTTTTTGCATTTTTTGGATAGATATGATCTAATAGAACAAATGAATGTCCCAAGTCACTGCCCCATTTTCCAATAATTGTCATCATTGCATCTTTTTTTGTATTTTCTGATATTCTGGAAGAGCATCAAAAGATCCAGATCACATACCACCTGGATACCGCCACGACCTCTTGATAGCGGAAGGAGTAGAGAGATTGAATAGAAAGAGACCCATAGTGCACCCAAATATTGACCATCTAGATTCAACTATGTTCCCTGTTTGAAAAGAAAGAGAGCCAAGAGCACCTAGATATTAACCATCTAGATACCGCTTGTCCTCTGAGTTAATCTAAAACAAAGAAACCAAGATAAAACTCCTATGCACCCAGAGTCCATCTGGGTAACATTGTGAGCTCTTGATTTCCAAAAGGGAAAGCCAAGCAAACAAGATAGAACTCCTACACCCCTAGAGTCCATCTGGATAGCATCGTGAGCTCTTGTTTGCAACATAAAGGGAAAGACCATAGAAACCAAGATAGAACTCCAAAGCAACTCAGAGTCCATCTGAATATTGCTACGAGCTCTTGATTCTATAAACCAAATAATCAAAAATAAAAGAGAAGGAATGTCCAATTCTTTCCCAGGGTTAGTCTCAGATCGTGGAATTGTGCGGCTGCCAGATAAGTGACAATGCCTACCGCATTTATCTTAAATCATCATGGCCCTGGAGTCAAAGTGGACATTCAACAGACATCAATCAAAGAAAATAAGTCATGATCTATCATAACTACTCTCCTCACATGGTGGATCCTAGAGAAGCGTAAGAAAATAACCCCAAAATATAGACTGACATCTGACCGACTTGATTGACCTAGTCAACATTTGTGTATGGTTCCTCGATGCAATTGGATTTTCTTGATTGGCTCAAACTCTTTGGATAGGCTTTGTTTTGCTTTGATCGTGTTGGCAGCTGATCAAGCTGTGTCAGATGGGCCCCATGCTTGTTCGCAACACTCATGATTGTGACAGTATTGGTTGGTAGGTTTGATTGCTCTGATTGTGTTGGCAGCTGATCAAGCTGTGTCAGATGTGCCCAATGCTTGTTCACAAAGCTCATGATTGTGACAATTGATAGTTTGGCTTGCTCGCCTGTTGCTTGCTGATTGAATTGATAGATTGATAAAGCTGTGTCAGATGAGCCCAATGTTGATTTGCAAAGCTCATGATTTGACATTTGATTGACTGGGAGTGCAATCCCTTGCTCTTTTGATAACCGAGTGGTTTTATTGCTTTGGGATTTTGCAATTTTTTTGATTGTTTTCTATGAAGATTGATTTTCTCTTGATATTTGATCTTTTTAGGATTTTTGATGAGTTTTCCAATTTTTAGGATTTTTTCAAGACATTTGGAATTGCCCCATAGTCTGGTGGCCCAGTATTAACAATGGGTAAGTGCTTGGTGCTCATAGGGGTTTTGTGTTTCTAGATATAGCTTGGGATAGTCAGTCTTGCATTCTGAAGTTTGCTCAAGCTTTTGGAGCTCATTAATGGTGAAGCTGGATTTGAACACTTGGCATCTGTTTGCCAGGTTTTCACCAAGGTACCTACTCAATAGTGCATGATTGCCAAGTTTTCACTGAGAGAGCGATTTTGTTTTCTCTTTACTTTTTTCCTTTTTTTCTTTTTTCTTTTTATTGTTGCCAAGGTGCTTGATTGCCAGGTTTTCACCAAGGTAACTTTTGTATTTTTTGATTTTTTTGGTATTTTCTAGATATGTAGATGAATGCCTTAACCATAGAGACCTTTAAGGGTAGAACCTCTTCAGGTGCAAGTTGTTGATGTAACTGGGGAGCTGATCTCCTTCTGGTGTTGCTAGTATGAATGCCCCACTCTGAGTAGAGGTGACAATAACCAATGGTCCTAGCCAGTTAGGCTTGAACTTACCAGGTTTGACTCGCTCTGCTTGATTCTTCTAATTTTCCATGAGGATGAGGTCTCCTACCTCAAATGTTTGTGGCTTCACCTTCTTATGATAGTTCCTTCTAAGGAGATTCTGATAGCCTTGTAAGTGGTCGAAGGCATGCTGCCTTCTTTCATCTAGTAGCTCTAGTTCACTGAGCCTCGCCACTCTATAGTCTTTGTCTGAAACCAGGATCTTTAATGATATCCGTAGGGATGGGATTTCCACTTCGAGGGGTAATACTGCCTCTATTCCATAGACTAGGGAGAAAGGAGTTGCTCCTGTTGGTGTTCTCACACTAGTTCTGTATGCCCATAATGCAGGACTAAGCTGTAAATGCCAGTCTCTCCTTGATTCATTCACCATTTTCTTCAGGATTTTCAGGATCATTTTGTTTGTAGCTCCGGCTTGGCCATTCCCTTGAGGGTATTAAAATGATGAGAACCCTTGTTTGATGCAGAATTGTTCACATAGGTCTTCAACATCCTTGTTCTGGAAAGGGGTACCATGATCTGTCAGAATTGTTTGGGGGATCCCATATCGACAGATGATGTGGTTAAGTATGAACATAGCTATTTGCTTTCCAGTGATGTAAGTGAGGGGAATTGCTTCCACCCACTTGGTGAAGTGCTCTATTGCTGCTATGATGTACTTGTGTCTGTTTGCTAAAGAAGGTGTGATTTTGCCTACCAGGTCAAATCCCCACATTGAAAATGGTAACGGTGATGTAATAGGATTTAGTTCCTGGGCCGGTGCATGGATGAGGTCTCCATGTATTTGGCACTGTCTACACCTTTGAACATGCTTGTGTGCACCTGTCTCTATTGTAGGCCAATAGTATCCCATGTGGATTATTTTCTTAGCTAAGTTGTTGCCACCTCTGTGGGTTCCACATATTCCTTCATGTACCTTGTACAAAGCTTTCTAGGATTCCATGGAAGTGAGACATCGTAGTAATGTTCCATCGAGACTACGTTTGTATAGAGTAGTTGAGAGGATTGTATACCTAGAGGTTTGGCGGATGAGGGCTTTTCTCTGGTTCCTAAACAAGTTTGGGGGTAAGACATTGTTTTGGAGATAGCTATAGACATCTTGGTACCATGGGGATTCAGGACCAACAAGGACATGCGCTGATTCTGTGATAGATGCCTGATGTGATGGCACCAAGAGTTGCTCCACTGCAAATTGGAATTTGGTATCATTACCTGGCATATCAATCAGTGATGTTATGGTAGCCATCGCATCTATAGCTTTGTTCTGTGCTCTTGGGACTTGCTCGAAGAGAATGTAATGAAACTTGGTGCGCAATCTTTCCATATGTGCTCTGTAAGGTATGATATTCTCATCTTTTGTCATGTAATCATTATTAACTTGACTAATAACCAACTGTGAATCACCAAAGACTTTCAGATTCTTGATTCTCCATTGAATGGCTATCTTTAGACCGATGACCAATGCTTCATATTCTGCTATATTGTTGGTGCATTGGAAATTAAGTCTGAAAGAATTTGGAATTGTATCACGATCTAGAGTGATAAGAACTATACCTGCCCCCGCACCATGGTTTGTACACGATCCATCAAAATAGATTTGTCATATCTCAATCACTGGTTATAGTGTCATGATAGATTCATTAGGAAAGTCAGAGATAATAAGCTGGTGATCTTGATTCGGTGCCTCTGCTAGTTGATCTGTGATTACTTGTCCCTTGATGGCCTTTCTATCTACATACTCAATGTCAAACTCACTTAAGATCATTACCCACTTGGCCAGTCGTCCAGTGAGCACTGCTTTGCTCAGGAGGTACTTGAGAGGATCAATATGTGCAACTAATTTCATTTTGTGACTCAACATGTAGTGTCTGAGCTTATAGGAAGCAAAAATAACTGTCAGGCAGGACTTCTCAATGGGCGTGTAGTTTAACTCATATCCAACCAAAGTCCTACTTAGGTAGTAGACAACCCTCTCTTTTCCTGCATCATCATGCTGTGCCAAGAGGACACCTAATGCTGATTCAGTTGCTGAGATATATAGAAGCAATGGTCTACCTTGTACTTGTGGTACCAATATAGGAGACTTTAGAAGGTAGTCTTTGAATATCTGAAATGCTTGTTCACATTGGTCTGTCCATACAAACTTGATGTCCTTATGCAATAGATGTTGGAATGGGTGGCACTTGTCTACTGGTTGAGCTATGAAGTGTCTGATCGATTGGAGCCTTCCTTGTAACCCTCTCAGTTGTTTCAGGTTCGATGGTGGAGGCATGTCCAATATTGCCTTGACCTTTGTTGGATCCACTTCAATTCCTCTGTGTGATACTATGAACCCTAGTAATTTCCCCACTGCGACACCGAATGCACACTTTTTTGGATTTAGTCAGACTTTGAATTCCTGCATTCTATCAAAGATGGGTCCCAAAACCTGTAGATGATCCTTTCGGAGTATTGATTTGGCTAGTATGTCATCCACATAGTCTTCCATTGTCTTGTGGATGAGATCATGAAATATGGTTGTCATTGCCCTCTGATATGTTGCTCCAGCATTCTTTAGACCAAATGGCATGACATTCCAACAATATGTTCCCCAAGGACATGTGAAAGCCATTTTGTGTCAGTCCTCTGGCACTATCCTTATTTGGTTGTAACCTGAGAAGCCATCCATAAGTGACAACATTTCATGCCCTGCAGTTAGGTCCACTATCATGTCGATGTTTGGTAAAGGAAAGTCATCCTTGGGACATGCTATATTGAGATCCCAGAAATCTGTGCAGATCTGTATTTGACCATTGTGCTTCATAACTAGTACCAGATTAGATATCCAATCCGCATATGGTATAGGTCTGATGAATTTAGCGTTTAGAAGCTTTTTCAGTTTGGCCTTTACTAACAATGCAACGTGAGTATGCATCTTTCTTAGCTTTTGTTTGATAGGTTTTGCGTTTGGTAGTAGTGGGAGATGGTGTAGCACCAACTCTGGATCTAAACCTGGCATGTCCAAGTAAGACCATATGAAACTAATCATTCTTGCTTTGAAGAAACTGATGAATTGTTCTCTCTCCTCAGGGGTGAGAGATTTTGCCAAGTAGATGCTCTTTGGGTTCTTGTCATCCCCTAAGTTGATTTCTTCTGTCTCTTCGGCTAGTAGTGCTGATTTCTCCTCTGTTAAGGGGAGGATTTCTCTCTTTCCATCTTCCAGCATCTCAGTGAGGTTTTCGCTAGAAGATACATCTTCTTTTAGCTTTTTATTCTTTTGTTCTTTTTTCTTTTGTGGACTGGAAAGAGGAGCTTCCTCCCTGAAATATGCTGCTCTGTCTAGGTTAATGGAGAATCTTGCCTTGTGATCTCCTAACCGAATTCCTTCCCTCAGTCCCATGAAATAAGCTATTGCCTCATCATTCTCGAATACATCTAGATTAGGTGGCCCTTGTTGATCCCATGCTATAATCTCAGGGTGTACCAGATAGACACTTTCACTACTGTTTGGCCTTGGTTGACTGAAAGGGACTGCAAATATGGTGCCTACAAAAATGGACTGTGATGAGGACGCACCACTTGAGGTCTGATAGATGACATGTTTTTCTATACAAGCTTGTTTGGTTATGGTTAGTTGTTCAAACAGGTCTGCTAGGTTTATGATGATGTCGGCCCGAGGGGAAAAGTAAGGGATTGATGGCTCAGAATCGTGGAGGGATCTCCACTCATACTCATGGGAGTCTGTCTCAATGGAATGTTTGTCTGATGCCTCACTTCCTTGGTTATCGTCAATTTCTATGTGTAGGTTTATTTGGGATTGTGTGGTCCCCTCTTCGGCGGGCAACAACTGCACTAATATGTTTCTTATTAGGACATGCTCAGTGTTGTGCCCCCAGTGCATCTCTGCCACTTGCTCTTGGTTGACTTGAATGTCTTGGAACACTAGACTAGTGCTTTGTTCTCCATAGCCCAAACCTCTAGTGTTTCTTTGGGTTGATGGGAGAGGCAATTCATATATGCCTTGTTGCCTTGCCCCCAATCTAGTTGTACCGTCGTACCCAAATCTTTGTATCATTGTGTAACAATTACCGTAGTTTGCCAAAGGTAGTGGTGGTCGGATTGTCTCAGGGGTGTCTTGATATAACCAGGTGTTGATGTCTTGTTCAAAAGGATTCTCTTCTGCTATGTCTCCCCACTGGACAAAGGTTGTGGGTGGACATCTGAATAGAACCGACTGTGAAGTTTCTGTTACAATAACAGGTTGTGGCATGCCATGAGTTCTTGGGCTTGGAGGCATGTGTGTGATGGTAAAGGCTTCTTCATATTTGTATTCACCACAACCCTTATCTGTGATGGATATATTGCTTTCTTTCTCTGTGACATCTTTAAGATTTGATTTTGAAGAGGAAGAGATACTTGTGCCNGCATGTGTGTGATGGTAAAGGCTTCTTCATATTTGTATTCACCACAACCCTTATCTGTGATGGATATCTTGCTTTCTTTCTCTGTGACATCTTTAAGATTTGATTTTGAAGAGGAAGAGATACTTGTGCCCTGGTTAATGACTATCTTTCCCGCTGCTCGTGTGACATCTTTGGGATTCTAATCTGAAGAGGACGGGATGCTTGCATCTTGGTTTGATGGTACTTGGTTATCAGTGCTGATTTGGACCGCATTGCAATATTGGAAAGGATTGGGGTCTCCCTCTATGACGATCTCCTCTCCTTGGTGAGGGAATTTGATGCATTGATGGTATGTTGATGGTACATCTTGCATTTCATGTATCCAAGGTCTCCCTAGTAACACGTTGTATCCCAACTCAAGGTCTAAGATTTGGAAGGGTGTATTTTTTACCACAGGTCCAATGTGAACAGGTAGAATGATAATACCCTTAGAGGACCTTTCCTCTTCATCATATGCTCTGATATTTATCCTCCTTGTGACATCAATGCTTGATTTTGAATAACCCAGTTGCTTGATTAACTTAAGAGTACAAATGTTTAACCCAGCTCCACCATCAACAAGGACCCTATGGACAACACTTTTGTAGATTTGGACAAGTAAGTGTAGAGGATCATTATGCAGAGGTTTATGCTGCGACACATCACAGTCTATGAATGTGGCATGTTTGTTAGTTGCTATATGGTTGACCATCATTTGGAATCTCTCAGGTGTTATGTCCCTTGGGACGGCTGCATTCTGAAGTGCTTGGTCAAGTGCCAGTCTATGCTATGGAGATATGCGCAATAGGTCAAACATGGAGATCTGGGTAGGTGTGTGCTTTAGTTGTTCCACTATGCTTGTTTGCAGATCTGAGTTTGCTATAGGATTGGCTGATGTAGTAGCTAAGGATGGTACTCCTTACAAGATGACTCTAGCACGATGCGTTGTTACAGCACAATTGTTACCTTGGTCTCTGATAGTGATTGTAGCGACATGGCTATCTGAAGGATTGAGGCAATTGATGACATTATCACTGTTGGCATATGTATACTTAACTTTATTGGTTTGTCCACCAGACTCGGAGGCTTTTCCCTTGTTGTGATCATGAAAGGTATCATTGACAATGGTGTGATCTGTTGTACCTTTGGTTTGAGTATTTGTCACATCGATGATCCTTGTGTCAATCACATCTTGGATAGCATGTTTCAATCGGTAGCAGTTGGTTGTTTTGTGCCCCTTAACTCGATGAAACTTGTAGAAATCTTTGTCATTATACCACCTTGGTTTGTTTTCATCTTGTTCAAAGTCCCTGATTTTTGGGAGAGTGATAGTGTTTGATTGTATCAACTTGCATAAAGCTGATTCTATCGGCTCTCCTAATGGTGTGAAATCTCGTTGCTAGAATTGAAACCATGGTTTGCGTTGGTTCTGTTGTTGACTATTTGACACAGCGGCTATTTGTACAGGGGGAGGTTGGTTTTGGATGTATGCCTGTTGAGTGAGTCCTGTGGGTTTTTGGTTTGCCACAGGTGCGCATTGTAGTGACACCTTGGGTTGCGCATAGTTGACTTTCTTCACATCAATGACACCATCGCTAGTGAAATTTTTTTTCCACCATGTAGCTTTTTATGTTGCATTCTTGTTTGTATTTGTTTGTGTGGGATCTGCAAGGATTCCTCATTTGACTAAGTTATGTTCACAACGAACTGCTCTTTCGATGAGTTGTGTGAAGTTTGAAGCTAACTGTAGCTCTATTGTGAATGACATGTCTGGAATTAGATTGTCAATAAACATGACTATTAAGTCTTGTTCGGGCACATCATATGTTATGCGGTTTGTCATATTCCTACATCTTTGTAGGAATTTCACAAAAGACTCTCCATCTTTCTGTTTGATATCGCAAAGGTCCTTGATGCTGACCTTGCGCTCGATGTTATGATGGAAGTGAGCTATGAACTTTTTAGCCAAATCTCCCCAAGACTGAATGCCATGAGGTAGATGTGAGAACCATTCCATTGTTGGTCTGGATAAACTTTGTGGGAATAGTCACATTAGATATGTCTCATCATGAGCAACTTCGACACAACTAGCAAAAAACTCTCAGATATGTTCAATAGGGTTGGTACTTCCCCTATATTTGTCAAATTTTGATACCGAGAAGTGATTTGGGAATGGAGACATGTGAAGAGAATGGTCAAAGGGGTATGGGTATAAATCCTCTGTGGTATAAGATTTAGTTTTCCCCTGGTTTTGCATATCCATCATCTGGGTTTGAAGGGTTTTCATTTGTTGCATTAGCATGTCCATTTGATATTGAGGCTGGTGCGTGTGGACATTTCTTTTTGCCGTGGTGGGTATGAGGCTAGGACTTTGTGTCCCTTGAGTAGGAACATAAGATTTTATCCTAGGGATTTGACATTGATTCCCCACCGAGTGATTTGTAACAGGAGGTACATGAGAAGTCCATGGTGGTTTTGGATGTGTTTGCTGTTGTGACTTAACATGGGGTTGATAATGCTGGGGTAGGTATTGCTGCTGCTGAGGTTAGGTTTGAAACTGGGGTTGCTGTTGCTGAGGTTGGGACTGAGGCAATTGAAGCTGGGGTTGTTGTTGCAGAGGTTGGAATTGAGGCAACTGAAGCTAGGGTTGTTGTTGCGGAGGTTGGAATTGAGGCAACTAAAGCTGGGGTTGCTATTGCGGGGGTTGGATTTGAGGAAACTGAAGCTAGGGTTGCTATTGCAGAGGTTGGATTGGAGTCAAAATGGACAAAGATGTATCTTTGGGTGGGCCTTGACTGTAAATAGGTCCTGCAGAGATGGATCCTTGCGGGCATGATGTGTTGATCCCAAGGCTAGTGTGAATGGATTGCAACAGAAGCATAGTTTCAGAACAATTGGTGTTTGTTGGGATGGAAGGCATAGCATGAGAGCTAGATTGTGCTGGCCATGAGACCAAAGGTGGAGGCATACTAGTGACCATGGGTGCACTTAGTTGCGAGCCTATCATGCCTTGAGTAGATGATGTGCTGGCTTGGGTCAGGTCATTGGTTTGATTGGATACAGTCTGTGTCGATGTGGTTAAAACCAATGGTGGAAAAATATGTGACACAACAGGTAGTGTCTAAGCAGTGTGAGTAGTGTTTTGACCTGCGAGAGGGTTTTCGGGCCATATAGTTGATACACTGAATTCAGCGGGGAGTTTGACTCCTTTCTTTATTAGCATGACCAAGTAACATTCAGGGTTCCTCTCTATAACAACCTCAACTACTTTGGTAGAGTAGGCATCTTGTTCCACATCTTCAAGTTCTTCTTCTGTGATATCTTGGAAAAAGGCTGCCCCACGGGGTTGTTCAACGAATAGAGCAGAACTGGTGTTCATGAAGGGATCGTTCTCTTGCTCTATTTCTCAAGTGGGGAAACAGTTGATATATGACTCATGAGGTTGAGTTCTAGCCTTAGACCTTGTGTAAGGTCATCCATGAGGTGTTTGAGACATAGTGCGGTCTAGGTTTTGTAACTAAAAAAAGTGATATAAAGAAAACAAGGAAGAAGATCCTTTCTAAGGAAGTCTGAGTTATGTTTTAGACAAGGGTAATTCTAAGGACAAATTTTGATATAAATTGATCTCAAAGTGGTGATAAAAAGATAATATTTTGCTGACCTTTGCCTTGGACAAAGTCAATTTGATAAAGATGATGATGTTTGATATGATGAGATCAAGGTATTTCGAGTCTGAACTTTTGAACTAACAATGTTTTTGAAAATAATCGTGCTTTACAGAGAAAGGGTAATCTTTAATGTTTAGATATTCACACAATGTTCTTCACGTTTTCCTGGGATAGACACTAGTTTGGACACAAAATGAAGAATTCTTTCAAGGTTTTAGGTCAAAATAGGAATATAGTATATCTGGTCAAATACGGTACAATTTCACCAACTACGGTAAAATAACAGGTCGATTGCGGTAGTTTATCAATGATTGCAATAATAAACATGATGATTACAGCAATAAACAAATCAACTGCGACAAACTTCCTTCAATTGCGGCACAATGCGGGCAATTGCGGTAAAAGGGGAACAGTCTAAAAAAGACTAGAGGATAAGTATCACTGCTTGATATTTTTGAATTTTCTGGAACAAATGCTTCGGATTTGCAAGACAGTTGACGTTGACAACCCTAGACTTTAACACGTTTGACTTGTTTTGACAGATTGAATGTTTTGTTTTGCATTTTTAGAAATCGATCAAAGGAAAAAGCACAATAGACACTATGTTTTGAAGAATGAAGACTGTAACTGTGTATGTTCTACAACTTTTTCAAGTTGCAAGGTTATCACGAGGTCTCAACAAAGAATAGTCAGATTAATCTAGGTCAATGGCTTCAGAATACAATGTTATAGGCCCAATGCTTGAATATACGTTAGCTCACACAACAATTGTCACACTACTAGGACACGAAGGTCCATGACATAGGTGCCCGTATTTTTGCCGTTTCCAGGTATTGTTGCCGTGGAGTGAAGATCTCTTTCACTACACAAATACCGTGGGACACATATGTTGGGAATCTTGGGGGGAAATTCTGCAACCCCTTGCACTA
>MU225197.1:1050388-1063996 GCA_018584345.1 Thuja plicata
CAATGGTTAAACTGAAACACTATGACCTGTTCATATTGCAACTTTGAATTATAGATTTTTAGATCTATTTAAGTACATTACCTCTCTGACCAATGTATCAATTCAATCCTTGTGCTCTATACTTTCTTCTTTGTGATGTTGTTGCTCACTATTCACCAGTGTCTATAGAATTCCTTAGCTCTTCCTTCAGCTTGTTTGATCAACACTGCATGAAGTAGTTCTTCATCAGTTTCTCTTCAGAATCCTCTTTTTATTCACTCCCCTTAATCCCATTTGTAAATAAATTAAGCTTGTCTCTTATATAAACATAATATTAATTCATTCTTGATTCTTGGCATGATAAACAATCCAGCCAATTAGATTTAAAGCATAACTCCTGATTTGTCTCGTAGATATCTTCTAGCCAACTATACAAATCAGCTTTAAATCAATCACTTATCTCTGGTCAAATAAAACAAAGTAGACAACCAGTTAAGTCTATTTTTAGCTCTGCCAGCTAGATATTTTATCATTTTCTGAACTCTTTGTTTTGTCGGTCAACACTGCAGTTGGTTGTCGGTGACAACTGACTAATCCATCGGTGAGACTCTAGTTAGCTTCGTGATCTCCGTTCATCGGGCATCATTGGAAATTTACTCATTGGGAAACCTTGTGACTTTGCTCGTCGGGCAAACTTCTGACTTTGCTTGTCGGGCATTCTGTAGTTTTCTTCATCGGGCAACACTATATCTCTAATCATTGGGTATTACTGTGACTGTTCTTATTTTCTCTGTTCGTCGGTGTGCACTCCATCGGTGGTTTGTCACTTAGTGAATACATGACTTTTATGTATTGCTGAAAGCATAACCTTGGTTCCTTTGGTTCTCTGAAGTATTTGGCATTATGTACATGACCGTACATATGATATTAAGTTGACATCAATGGCAATATAATACATTAACTAATTTAATGCCTTGCATTATCTTTCAACTTAACATTATCAAACATTCAACCAGTTACATGTCATCAGACTTAAGGACATGTCATCTTTCTCTAAAAAGGATAGGCAATGGGGTGCAATAAGATGACTAACCATGTTTTCAAATTGGTCCACATCTAGATTGGTAGGAACCATTGTGTCTAGCAACGATTTTTCCAAGATCTCTTTATGTGTGGGTGATAGTTTTAACAACTCCAAAATTGAAATTTGTGCAGAAGTTTTTTGAATTTGATCCATCAAATTAGAGGTCTTGGAAGGAAATGATGAAGTATTAGGTTTTGTCACAACATTGGAAGTTCTAGGTAGAATCACTTTTGATGCTTTCCCCTGAGTGATGACATTGGTGGGCTCTTTGTTTTGTTTATCTTTGATTACTATGACATTAATGGTGTTCTCATAACTAGATAAATAATTGATTGTATTGTCATAGGTGTGAGCAAAATTTACCTTATGATCTCCCTTTTGATTGTATTGATTAGTCTTTGAAGATTCACCCTTCTCATGATTTAGTAAAGGAGTTTTAAAGGCCGCATGATCTTCATTATTCTTAGGTCCATCAACCTCAATAATACCATTATTAATAAGGTCTTGAACCACATGTTTCAACTTCATGAAATAATTCATTTTGTGCCCTTTATTATGATGATATTCACAATGATTAGAATCACTCCACCATGATGATTTTACTTCAGGTTCTTATGATCTTTCCTCTGGTAAAGTTATGAGTTTGTTGGAAACAAGTGTTCTTAGGGCCGACTCAAGTGGTTCTCCCAATGGGGTAAACTTTCTCCGAGGTCCAGGAGTAATTGAGTCATAAAATTAGGTTTAGGCTTGGCACTTCCCTGATTTTTGTTGGGAGCATTCACATTGTTAAAAGGATTATTGGAGGATTGGTTAACATTTTTATTCTGATTAGTGGAACCCATTGAAAGATTGAAATGTTTAGGTTTAAGATTGTGAGCTTCCACTACTCCATCATTGACTAAATTTTTGTGTATTCTTCATCCAAAACTTTGGTTTATCATTATTGGTATTGTTTGAAGAATTATTGTTGAAGGTATTGTTATTTGAAAAGGTTTTATTGTCTTTGTAAAGCTTTAGTTCCCCACTTCCTACTAAAGAATCCTCTATTTGGACTCCATTTTCTATCACCTTTTCAAAATTTGGCGAACAATTAAGTTGTCATTTGAATATCATTATAGTCACCAAACTGTTTATAAATATATCCATTTTTTTTCTTTTTCAGGTATACTTCATGGATATTTCGCAAAGATTCTTCTCCACCTTTGTATAAATATCAAAAAGGCTTCCCCATTTTTTTTCTTGGTATTGCATAGATCTAACATGGTAATTTCTCTCTCAATGTTGTAGGAATATTGATTAACAAAGTTGGATATTAATTCCTCAAATGTCTTTATACCCAAAGGTAACTTTGAAAACCATTCCATTGCTAACCCACCAAGGTTTTAGGGAAATAACCTCATCAAATAGGTAGGTTCAAGGAGAAATTCCATGCTTAAGGTATCAAACTCCCTTACGTGGTCTTGTGGGTCTGTTGTACCCATATATTTGTCGTACTTAGGAAAAAACATGTTTTGGGGAAAATGTTTCATAAATAAGTTTTTATCAAATGGAAAAGGGCAAATAGCTTCAATTGAGAATCATTTTTAGGTAGCCTCTTTCTTCATTATATCCATTTGCATTTGTAGGGATTTTATTTTTTGGTTCATGGCTTTTAAAGGAGTATCTTCTTCCTCATCCGTTATTAATTGGGATGTGTCAAAATCGTGAGGAAGTTTGAATCCTAATTGAGCCAAGTTTAGAAAATATATATCCTTGTCCTTTTCTAAAACTTTTTCCATCATTTTCATGAACATATGATTTTGAGATGCTTCGTTGATCTTTTCTTCAGTCAATTCTTCATTATGGTCATTATTGATTTCTCCATTATTATTAGCTTCAAACCATGTGTTAGTTGCCATTGAGATATCTTCTAATTTTTCCTCTTGATTTCTCTCTTGAAAGGGTTGATAAGGAGAATGAGGAGTTCCTTCCAAATAATCTATCTCTTCTCTTAACACGGTTTCATCCTTTTGTAAAGACAATTTAATACTCTCTCTTAGCACGGTTCCGTCCTTTTGTAAAGATAATTTGATATGATGAGATCGTGTCCAAACCAACATGAAAAGGAATTGAGAATTTTTGTTGAAGAAGTATTCACTTGAGAAGAAATATGATTTGTATGAACTTTGTATCTTTCAAATTTATGTTGTATTTGTTTCAAGATCATGTATCATCAAGCATAGCAACCACAAATACACATGTTTTCTAACTTCTAAAAAAAGCTATAAATGTGTATATTCTCGAATGTTTTTGACAAAGTCTCCACAAGAAACCAATTCAGTCAAGCTACCTATGGTCAATTTGGTTTAACAAGGTTTAAAAAGGTAAGCTTGCTACTTAACCATGTTTTAATCAAGATTCCATTCAAAAAGACTTGAGTCTATCCCCCATTACAGAGGCCTCCCACAAGCACGAAAGTATGATTTTGCACAATCTCGAAGGACTACTAGAGGAGGTATGATTCTCAAATATTTTTTTCACTCGCCCTATTAAGGATGAATGCATTTTATTTTATAGTGGGTTGGATTACCATGGCTAAAATGGTTTTATCCCACTTGGGTCATTCCCTCTCACCGTCCTCAATAAGGCAAATCTTGGGAGGCAGGCCCACTAAAGATCTAAGAAGTATATGGAAAGCAAGAAATGAAATGAAAAATTAGGTTTAGGAGTTTGATCCACCCAAAGGGTGAAGAGCATATCCCTACTACTTCCTCACTTCCAAACATGATTAAAAAATTTCATTCGAAGCCTCTTTAATCCACAAACAATAAGGCTTAATTAGGTGTTTGGTTCATTACTTAGCTCTTTGCTATCCCAAATTTAGCACGTCGAGGAGTTTGATTCACCAAAGGTGAAGAGAATATCCCTAATGCTTCACTTAAGATTTCAATTTTCTCTTTTACCTTAAGCTATATGTGTAAATGAAATTGCCACAATTTAAACAAAATGCATAAGGATTTAGGAATACCTCATTTTGATGCTAGCAAAGGTTAGGCGCATTTATGATTTTGTCTATTTTTCTTTTTGTATACTCACCTACTGGCGATTGTTCCTGCTCCTTAGCATCCAAGTTTTCTCCCCAAAATGTTATTTTCAACAACCAAGCAAAACAAATTGAAAGAAAATCGAACCTAAATCCACCTCAAATGAATGAACAAATTCTTAAGCCAAAGATGGAAACTTAGTTTTACAGAGTTTGATAATTTTGATGTAATGTGCGTATGCTTTCTCTTCTTCTTCTAAGTTTTCCACTATGTTTTCATTATGGATTTGTTTAGCATATTTATTCAATCTTTTAGATTCCTTCTCTTTCCAATAATCTAGTACTCTACACTTTTCTTTTTGAGCTTTAAGATGTATCATATTCAAATGGGAGAAGTATCTAAAGGACTATAAGGCATGTTATAAAATGCTTGGTAAAGGTTAGTGATTTTCCAATACCTATTTTGTGCTTGAATCCTTTCCTCCAACGTTTTGACTTCAATTGCTAATTGTATCCATTTTGATTCTTTATGTAGCTTTATTGCCTCCTTCATTTGATAATAATCGTGCGATTTGTGTATTGCTTTGCAAGTTTTTCTTGACTTGATCCTTTTAATCATTTGCAATTCATAAAAAAACATCAATTAATTTTCAAATTTATCAATTATACAACTTAACTTTGATGTTCTTATCATTAACCAAATGTAATACAAAACATACCAAATGCAACTCAAGACAGACCAGATACAACTCAGTACAGACCAGATGCAACTCAAAACACACCAGATGCAATTCAAGACAGACTGAATACAACTCAAAAAAGACTAGATGCAACTCAAGACAGACCGCATGCAACTTGAAACATACCCGATGCAACTAAACATAGACTAGATGCAACTAAACACAGACCATATGCAACTTAAGATAGACTGAATGCAAATCAAAACAGACTAGCTGCAACTCAAGACAGACCGAATGCAACTCAAGATTTACCACATGTTTATGCAAAATTTCCTAAATGAAATGCAACTTTTCTAAATGATATGCAAATATTTTCAAATGATATGCAAATATTTTCAAATGATATGAAAATATTTTCAAATGATATGCAAAGATTTAAATGATATGCAAAGATTCCCTAAGTGAGGTTCAAACTTTCCTAAATGCAATTTAAAATTTCCTTAATGTTATGCAATCTAAACTAAATGATAAAATTGATGACAATACACCATATAACCATCAAATAAATCCTATTTAACATCCAAAACCAAATGTGAGCTGATTAGGACCAAGTGCGAGCTGATTAGGGCTAGGTGCGAGCTAATGTGCAATCTTTCACGGACCAGATGCTATCTTTCACAGACCAGATGCTATCTTTCACAAACTAGATGCGAGCTTCTTTGGACCAGGTGTGAGTTTCTTTAGACCAGGTGTGATTTCTAATGATTCAGAGAATCTGCAAAGTAAATCCTTAAAATATGATGTTAGAAAGTGAGGCTTGAGCCCCACGGTGGGCACCAAATGTTGTTCATAAATTTGCAACTCATAAACTTGCATGAAACATTAGTTTAACACACTTTTCAATCAAACCTTGAAAGATCTAACTAGGTTAGTCAATTTGAGAATAAAACAATATTAAAAGCGTCTTATGGATCTCTATTTAGGAGGACTAAACAAATGCTCTCAACTACAAAAGAATCCTAAAGTGACAACCCCTAAAATGAGAATTATACTAATGATGATGAAGATATGGATCTAAGATGCAAATTAAGTTGAAATGCCCTATTCTATGCTCAAATTCTATGTGATGATGATTGATTTTTCCATTATAACAAGATTTATTCAATAATTCTTCAATGCTAAATGCTAAATGCCCAATTCAAGATGCAATTTGAATGTGAATTATGACTCTAAAAGTGAATTGGTAACCTTACACTAAGAAAATCATCCTATTTATAGGAATTCCCAAGGGTAGGGGGGTGAGTTTGATTAACCAAGGTCAATGTAGAGTTAAGGTCAAGGTTGAGTGATTGGTTTCAAATAGGGGGACAAGATGAAAAAAGGAGTAGTGAGGATAGCAAAACCTAAATGAGTGGTGAGGATAGCAAAGCCTTGGAGGGATCCATGTGCTCTTCATCCCTTCTTCTCATTGGATCTTTCATTCTTTGTCCCTTTTTGTTGAAAGTAATTAGGATTTAATTAAATCAAACAATTAATTAAATTAGCCATGTAAGGGGTTTTAATGGGTTGCATTTGATTTATTTAATTCAAACTATATAACTAATTGATCTAATCAATTACATAGTTTAATTAATCCCCTTTTAGCTTAGATTTAATTAATTAAATGGGTTTATTATTTAATCCATAATTTTGACTTGATTTGACCCCTTTTGACTTTGGTTGACCATGTTGATTTTAGTTGACCAATTTAGGGTGTCTACAATGATAAAGTCTCTTCTCTGGTGAAAATCAAAGATATACTCCCTAAATTTTATCCTCAACAATCCCTACAATAACAAACTTCCTCATCCCTTGCTTGGATGCAAAAATCTTCTACCATTAGTGCCACTTTGGATAATCTTAAAGCACAATTTGATAAGCACTGAGATCCCCCTCTCTTGAACTTTGAAGTCTCCAAAGCTCTGCTAGAACTTCCCAAAGCTGGTGACCTTTATTTTTGACTGGGTAACAAGAATCCCAAACCTAAGCATAGAACACAAAATGCTGAACATATTGCACTAGGATAGATTAGAGAAAAAGAAGATAAAGCCAAGGAAAACCCTCATCCCAAATGGAATGTATATACTATCCTTCCTCCGTGTCAAGGTTTCTCCTCTGCCCAACCTGCAACCCTTGATCTATCCTTAGACAGGGTTGGTAGCCCTAAAAATTTCACTTTAACTTCACCCCCCTAACTGATTTAGTAATTCCTAATCAAGATAGTGGAATAGTGGAGGGAAGTACATCCCCCCATATGGACATAAGTGACAAGCTCAATGGGTTGTCAGTGGTTGTTATCCCTGCAACCCCCTCTTCCACCCCCTCTTAATCAATGGAAGTATGAGCCTAGAGTAGGGTGGAGTGCAGAGAAATCTATCCTACCTAAATGCATGGTAGTTGTATCATCTTAAAATGGAAGCACTTCCATGTTAAGAACATTTATCCTTCCTTAGGGGGTGTTTTTTACCACCATCATATTGTCCCCCCATTTCTGCATCCTCTCTCACTTCTGTGTCTATTTAGGACCCTGATTGGGCCTCTCCGGGCACCTTCCATCCCAGCTAGCATGTTTTCCAAGGGTCCTGACTCCTTGGGTCAAGGTCAACCTCAACCTTGACCTAGGTCAAGGATGACCTCGACCTTGACTTGGGTCCCCCTTCCAAATCTGGAAGTCTGTCAGCTACCGGAGGTTATCAAAAATTCATTTCCCGCTTTCGGGTCAGCTATTTTGGGATCCGAAGCAATGATTCTTAAATTATATTTAATATAGGTCCTCTTTTAGGGGAATGGGTCTAATTAGAATTTAATTCTCCTATGTCAGCCTCTCTAGAAGATTGTGCCCTAGTTTCATATAAAAGGAAGTTTTCTCCTCTCATTTTCTCTAAGATGCAAGAAGAAATCGTAAGTGAGCTNCGGAGGTTATCAAAAATTCATTTCCCGCTTTCGGGTCAGCTATTTTGGGATCCGAAGCAATGATTCTTAAATTATATTTAATATAGGTCCTCTTTTAGGGGCATGGGTCTAATTAGAATTTAATTCTCCTATGTCAGCCTCTCTAGAAGATTGTGCCCTAGTTTCATATAAAAGGAAGTTTTCTCCTCTCATTTTCTCTAAGATGCAAGAAGAAATCGTAAGTGAGCTTTAAGTACAAAAGTGATAATTCAAGCATCCATTTTTCTACATATTTCTAAGCTTTCAAAGTGTTCAAGTCTTCCTCTCAAGAATTCAAGTTCTCCATTGAAGATCAAGGATTCAAGCTTTCAAGCCTTTGAATGGATTTGGTTCAAGCATTCAAGATTCATCATTCAAAACCCTAAATCTATCCATCATGGTGGTGTGATCTTCCTTCAAGATCCTTTTGTGCATCCTTAATAATCTTTCATTCTCCCTTCAAGGTAGATTCCAAGCATACAATCATGGAGGTTTATGGTTTCTAATTGAGTCCAAGCTTTCATATTTACATATTTGTTTGCATTTGAAATACAATTGCATATCTATTGAATATCATAGCTTCATTATTAGATTTACTTCTACTACTTGCTATCATTATTTATTTCAATTATTGATTTCAATGTTAATTCCTAAATTGGGGTTTGACTAAGGAAAACCCCTCCCCCCCAACAAACATATCTCTTTTTCTTGCAGGTACAGGTTTGGAACAATAGGTTGGAGTGCAAATTTGGATACCCTTTTCGACAAACTTTCGGGATCCAAAAATAGAATTTCAGTCTGAGACTTTTTAGGTTGATTCTTCCCTAGGTCAGAATTAGAAATTTTGGGTCAATGGTGACATTGACTTGAGGGTACAAATCAGAACTGTGTCAGAACAAAAAAATATTTCTTGGTTTTGTTCGTCTCTGCATTTCTATTCTAGATCCGGTCTCAGATTTTCTAGAAACTGAGTGCAGACCCCCGAAAACAACATTCTTTAGATCTGTAACATTTCAAGGTTAGTAATTTTCTCCCATTCAATTCAATTAAAGTTTTTAATCTATCTACACCTATCACACACTCTCTTCTATAAAATGAGAATTAGGGTTTTCTCTTTATCCATATCCTTAATAGGTTGATTCATTTATGCATTGATCCTTTCTTTACGGTTAATCAATTTGGATCTTCCCTTTAAGAAATTTGGGATTAAGAGGAAAATTCTACTCTCCTCACACACATTTCAATAAACACATCCATTTTTAAATGTAACATTTAGGTCATCATCTCTATTTACTATCTTATATTTTGGTGACCTATTTCTTATTTTACATTTTGGTGAACTTGCGATAGAAAACTCTTTCTTTTTGGTGTTAGATGCTTTGCCTCTTTTTCTTAGAGACGAGATCTTGCATATTAAATTAGTTTTATTTTATGCTCTTGCATTTAAAAATACAAAACAAAATCTACATAATCATAAAAATATAAAAAACATTTCTTGCATTTCATTCACTGTGAAGATCTTTAAGATGCTTTGGGGTATGGTTACTTTTCTCATTATGCTTCTTTTAGCATCTCTTTATAGCACTTATGATGTATATGAGAGCAACATCCATTTCATCATGTTTTTTAATCTTCATGTTTCACTTGCTTATGCTATTTTTAGATTAACTAATACTAGTCTTCCTACTTTAAAAACTTTCATTAAGGATTTGTGTAGTGGACTTATTACTCTTTTGGATTTTGTGAAGAATTGGGTAGATGATACCCCATCTACTAATCTTCCTCCTATCATTCCTAATCTAGCTCCTAATCTTCCTAATCCTAATCCTATCAATCCTAATCCAATTCCAAATATTCCTATTTCTATTTCTCCATCTTCTATCCCTATTTCTTCCCACACCTATGATGGGGCTCAAGCTAAGGTTCATGATACCGATGTTAGAGAAGTCTTTCATTTACCTTCCCCTTCTTATCCAATCCATGATGATATTAAAGGGAAAAACAAGGAAAAATATTCTCCACCTATCATTCCACCATACACAACATTTTCTCATGAACACCATAATCAATATCCTCTTGTAGAAGCTTTGCAAGATATGTACACTACCGGATATACTATGGCGAATAAACAAGGCTATAAAGGTTTAGGTCTTGGTATCAATGAACAAGGCATTAAAAACCTGATTCATTCATCTCCTAAACAAGATATGCATGGTATAGGTTTCCCACCTCCTCCAATCAAGGTATTAGATCTTAACCATCATCCTCCTCTTCATGTTCTTCTTCCAACACCTTCTTTAGATCACCCTGATACTCCTCAAGATGTGGCTAAGAAAGTGTATGTCCAATTAATGAATTATAAGAAAGAAATCTTTAAACCTATTCCAAAAAATGATCTCTCTAAATACAGATGTCCTTTTCACTACAGTAATACACATTTACTTGCTAATTGTGTGCATTTCAAATTATATGTTAGAGAAAGAGCTGGTTTAGGAATTATATCTCATTCCTATGCAGTATTACAATTTCTTCATAATTTTGATATAGGCAATTCCCCTCGTTCTTCTATAAATTAGATCATTTCTCTCCTCTTGTTGCTTCACTGGGGGCAAGAGGTACCTCATTCCAGTCTTCTAGGATCCATTTTTCTCTTAGCATATATTTTGTTCTGAGTTTAATTGGTTATTCTTTCTATATTCTATCCCTATAATTTTTTATTTTTGATATAATTATTCATGATATCTTTTCTAGGACATTTTGTTTTGTAAAGATATTTCTTTGCTACAACATCTATCGATATAATTTGATATATCCCTTGCTTTCACCCCTGGGGGGCAAGGTATTTTTCTTCTTCCTCTATCTAAGGATATACTTTCCTTAGCTTAGTGGCATTTGTTTATCATACAACATTATTTCCTTATAAATATTTATGTGCCGGCTATGGATACCCTCATATACGAGAGGTGATTTTCCTAGGTCATCACCTCTTCTTTATTTTGTAAATTATGCTCTTTATAAACTCTTGCCTTTTCTTTGGGTTAGAGTTTGACTCCTTCATTCAAAGATTCCTCTTCCTCTTCATCACAGGGGGCTTGATGATTGAATCTTTGGTCCCTCTTTTCTTTGGAAGATGACATTTTATCCTAAGCACTCCTCTATGGTGAGGGTCTTGATGATAAGATCTCTTCCTCTTTGAGGATCCTTTTTCCATATGTGACATATCCATTTCATGATTATCTATGCTCTTAGAAGTAAGGGTAAATACTCTTTGCTAAGGATATAGTGTATATTGTTGTTAAGCTGGATATCTCCTTACCTTGTGAAGTAGGTATCCTCTTTTCTCTTCCTCATCCTGCCTAGTGGATAGTCATGATAAGGAGGGAATATATAGGGTCTCCCTTATACTATAGTTTACATTATTTTACATTTTACAACATGCTAAATCCTCAGAAGGTAACACACATAAGTTGCTAAATCCTGAAGAGACACACATTTTTATTTTTATTTTTGCTAAATCCTTAGAAGGTAACGCACATAAGTTGCTAAATCCTGAAGAGATACACATTTTCAATTTTACAATATGCTAAATCCTTGGAAGATAACGCACATAAGTTGCTAAATCTTAAAAAAACACACATTTTATTTCCATAGTGATACCAGAATGTGGATCTATGGATATTTCAAAAGCCGTCAGAAGACGCATTACAATTACAAAGCACAATTTATGGGTGAACCTGTTGGGCTCTCCCTCCTTGGTGATTCATGGTAAGGTGGGCATCTTACTAGGTGAGGTAATCACTATCTCTTTTCTCTCTTTCAATTTCATGCTAGTAGGATTAGATCATGAAGCTATGTTATCTATAGTGTTGCTCTTGTCTTTCTTATGTAGTCATGTATATTTTCTATGATTAATTTATCTTTACTTTCATATCTTTATGCATGTATGTTGAATTATAATCCTTGGTTTGGGGGCTCATGTCCTTAACTTAGTGATGTTCTATCTTGTTGCAATCCACTAGAGTCTTTCTTCTAACTTTACCACGAGTATGTTTGATTTCCATAATCCTGCTAAAGTGGGGGCTTAATGTATCGTCTTAAAATGGAAGCACTTCCATGTTAAGAATGTTTAGCCCTCCTTAGGGGGTGTTTTTTACCACCATCATATTTTACCCCCATTTTTTCATCCTCTCTCACTTCTGTGTCTGTTTAGGACCCTGATTGGGCCTCTCTGGGCACCTTCCATCCCAACTGGCATGTTTTCCAGGGGTCCTGACTCCCTGGTTCAAGGTTGACCTCAAACTTGACCTAGGTCAAGGATGACCTCGATCTTGACCTAGGTCAAGGATGACCTTGACCTTGACTGGGGTCCCCCTTTCAAATCTGGAAGTCTGTCGGCTGCTGGAGGTCATCAAAAATTCATTTCCCGCTTCTGGGTCGACTGTTTTGGGTTCTGAAGTGACGATTCTTAAATTATATTTAATATAGGTCCTCTTCTAAGGGCATGGGTCTAATTGCAATTTAATTCTCCTATGTCAGATTCTTTAGAAGATTGTGCCCTAGTTTCATATAAAAGGAATTTTTCTCCTCTCATTTTCTCTAAGACGCAAGAAGAAATCCTAAGTGAGCTCTAAGTACAAAAAGTGATAATTCAAGCATCCATTGTTCTACATATTTCCAAGATTTCAAAGTGTTCAAGTATTCCTCTCAAGCATTCAAGTTCTACATTGAAGATCAAGGATTCAAGATTTCAAGCCTTTGAAGGGATTTGGTTCAAGTATTCAAGATTCATCATTCAAAACCCTAGATCTATCCATCATGGTGGTGTGATCTTCCTTCAATATCCTTTTGTGCATCCTAAAGACTCTTTCATTCTCCCTTCAAAGTGGATTCCAAGCATACAATCATGTAGGTTAATGGTTTCTAATTGAGTCAAAGCTTTCATATTTATATATATTTTTTTGCATTTGAAATACAATTGCATATCTATTGAATATCATAGCTTCATTATTATATTTACTTCTACTACTTGCTAGCATTCTTTATTTCAATTATTGATTTCAAGGTTAATTCCTAAATCGGGGTTTGACTAAGGAAAACCACTCCCCCCAACAAACAAATATCTTTTTCTTGTAGGTACAGGTTCAGAACAACAAGTTGGAGTGTAGATTTAGATGCCCTTTTCAAAAAACTTTTAGGATTCAAAAATAAAATTTCAGTCTGAGACTTTTTAGGTCAATTCTGCCCTAGGCTGGAGTCAGACATTATATGTCAATGGTGACATTGACTTGAGGGTAGAAATTGGAACTGTGTCATAACATAAAAATATTTCTGGGTTTTTTTTGTCTCTGCATTTATATTCCAGATCTGGTCTCATATTTTCCAGAAACTAAGTGCAGACCCCTAAAAACAACATTCTTCAGATCTGTAACATTTCAAGGTTAGTACTTTTTTCCCATTCCATTCAATTAAAGTTCTTAATCCATCTAAACCTATCACACATTCTCTTCTATAAAATGGGAATTAGGTTTTTTCTCTTTATCCATATCCGTAATAGGTTGATTCATTTAGGCATTGATCCTTTCTTTAGGGTTATTCAATTTGGATCTTCCCTTTAAGAAATTTGGGATTAAGAGGACAATCCTACTCTCCTCACACACATTTCAATAAACACATCAATTTTTAAATGTAACATTTATGTCATCATATCTATTTACTATCTTACATTTTGGTGAACTCCTCCATTTTATTATGTTACTGTAGTGTTTGAGGTTGATCAGAGTAAGGATCTTGAGTTGGAGGAGGGAGAAATTGGTATAGATCAAGGTGTTACTTTTAATGAAGACGTGGAAACTTTTATCTTCAACTTTGACTCT
>MU225197.1:1064028-1077824 GCA_018584345.1 Thuja plicata
ATGGGTTCAATATTAGGAGGAAGGAGGTAGGCCTCATCTCCTCAGTGGTAACCCTAAACCCTCCAAGGCCCCAAGGAATAAAATTCCTCAGTGCTTCAAAAGCTTTTGGATCCTCGTGGAGACCAAAAAGTAAGGAATACTCATGATATAAACTGTATATCTTGGAATGTCAGAGGCTTGGAAATCCTTGAAAGGAAATATGTGGTTAAGAGACTTCTAAATTTACATAAGAATCTGGATATACTTATGCTTCAAGAGGTGAAAGTAGTTGTCTTTGCACTTGATATTGCCCTAAAATGCATATCGAAAGGTCTAATAGCCTATTCTACTAAACATCTGAGGGGCAGAGGTGGGACCTCTATTCTGATAGGTCTAGAATGGAGGAAGGTTGTTCAAGAGTGGGGTTTTTCTCCCTGTAATAGGGCAGTCTGGGTCAAATTTAAGGTTGATGAATATGAATTTGGAGCTTGCTCAATTTATGCCCCCAATGAACATAATGAGAGGATCATCCTTTGGAAGTGGATTACAAATCTTGCTAACATTCCTTGGATCTTAGTAGGATATTTCAATATGATAGAAAGGGCTCAAGACAAAGTAGGAGGATTAAGATTTGAATGGAAAGGAAATGAGCTACTCTATTGGAACAAAATGATGAGCAAACTAAATGTATTTGAACCCCTAGAAGAAAAGAAGGGTGAATCTAAAGGTGTGTGGTATACATGGTCCAATTTTCATAGAGGGGATATGAGGATCTACTCTATATTGGAAAAATTCTATATGAATAGACAATTCTTGAGTTGTCCCCCTCCTCTTGATGACAATTGTGTAAAGGTTTCTCCTTTCACACTTTCTGAGCATCGTCCTATACTCTCTTGCATCTATCTGATCCCAGATCATGGAGATATGACTATTAAGAAACAAGGATTTGCCCTTAAATCCTCTCTTCTTAAGGATGAAGATTTTCAAGAAGCAGTCAAAATCATTGCTTGGTATAATAATCAGATTACTCACCATGAATCTGAAGTAACAAGGTAGACCCAAACTACTGAATCTTAGCAAAAGATACTAAAGGTTGTAGACAGGAAAAAAGATAAAGATGCCATGGGGGAAGAATACAGATTATTTGAAGCCCTATAGAAGTCTGAAATGCTAATCTAACACACCCCTTGTGACTCAAGTTTATTAGACATGGTGATTCTTTATATAGACTCCCTTATAAATTTGTAGAATGCTAAGACCAAAGGTGCTAAAGTTAGAGCAAGAATCAACTGGCTTAATTTCGAGGACAAAGGATCAATTTTTTTTCTTTCATACTCTAAATAAGGAGGCAAGGGATAAAATATCTTGTATCAGGGTTCAAGACAAAAAAAATCACATGCCATGAGGAAATTGTGGAGACCTTCTCTAAGTTTTATTGAAACTTGTATGCTTCAGAAGATAATGGGATACCTATGGAGACTGTTAGAAAAAAGATAAGAGGAATTATTCCTAAGAAGGTGATAGAGGAAGATGTAGCAATGATTGATAGAGAGATTACAAAGGAGGAAATTAGAAATTCCATTCTGAAAATGGCCAATGATAAGGTCCCCGGGCCTGATGGAATTTCAGTTGAATTCTTTAAAGCCAATATAGATTGGATTTGTAGAAACCTACTTAGTATTTACAACGAGGCAATTTCTTCAGGTACTCTAGGTACAACCATCAATGTTGACCTTATTAAACTAATCCCTAAAGAAGGAGACATACTTCTTATTAAGAATTGGAGGCCCATTACCCTCCTTAATGTTGGGTATAAGGTCCTCATAAAAGATCTGGCTCTTAGAATTGAAAATATACTTCCTAAGGTGGTTAAAAATACTCAAACTAGATTTGTGAAGAGCAGATACATCCTAGAAAATATTATAACCTGTTGGGAGGCTATGGAATGGGCCAAACTACCAGGGCAACAAGGGGTTATGTTGCTTATTTATTATGAGAAAGCATATGATCGTATTGAGTAGAAATATATGATGATGATGTTGGAAGCACTTGGATTCCTACCTCACTTTTTAAAGATGGTCTCTACTCTTATCTAGGGAGCTAGGGTGGCAGTGGAAGTCAATGGAGTGAGATCATAATTTTTTGAAGTGTCTAGGTCCATAAGGCAAGGATGCCCCCTTGCCCCTTCTCTCTTAGTCATTGTTACTGACTCCCTCCACTTCCTCCTTAGGGATGATTCCTTATCCCCAAAAGTGAAGGGTATCCTTCTCCCCAATAAAAATGAAGAGGTCTCTAAAATTCAATTTACTGATGATACCTCCATCCTCTTGTATCTAGATGAAATCAACATGGACTACCTCATGTCCAAAATTGAGTTTTTTTGTTTAGCCTCTAGTAGTAAAATATCCCTACCCAAGTCTATTATGTTGGGATGGGACCACAATCCCCCAAGTTGGTGGGGCAAGTTTGTATTTGAATGGGGAGACCCTAACCATATTGTCAGATATCTGGGTATTCCATTTGATGTCAACCCCAATATTAATGAAATGTGGAGTTGGGTCAAGGAAATGATTGTGAAAAAGTTGAACAAATGAGACAGTAATCTCCTCTCATTTCCTGGAAGATTCCAAGTATGTCAAAAAATTCTTTCTTCTTATCCAATATATTTCTCCTCTACCTGGATGTTTAACCAACACAAATTCAATTTTATCCAAAAATATGTCTGATAATTCCTCTAGGAAGATGGTAGAGGAAACAAAAAGATGCACATAGTATCATGGGAATGGTGTACCAGAGAGAAAATTTGGGGTGGTCTTGATCTTAAAGATCTTAGAACTCCAGGTAGGAAGCCATAGGGGAGGAGCCTTGGAAAGTCTTGGTTAGTAATAATTTAACTTAGGCTTATCCTAGAAAATCCAAAGCTTGGACTAACCTTTGCTACACTAATCTTCTTACAATAGAATCCAATATAGTGGTGCAAGGATCAAATGTTTTCAAATCCATTTTGAAGAGTTGGAAATTTGTGAAACAATTTCTCTGTAATATTGGCCCAACTGAAGGTAATAGAATAATCTATGGATAGAAGTCAATATGGTGGAATCTCAAACATGGTAGTGAACCCTTGGCTCTACTTCAAGGATGTTCGACAAAAACATGGTCTGAGAAATGCATTAATACATTCCATGATGTATTGCAGCAGGGAAAATTAATTCCATGGGAGAAATTTGAAGCAGACTTGAATATTCCCAAATCCCAATGGATAACATACTCTCTCCTCTCATCTTCCCTCAATAACTTGGGATCCTTGAGTGGCTTTTGTTCTTCTAGTCATTGCTCCTTCCAACTCTCTTGGCTAGAAAAAACTCCCCTCCACCTTGTCAAATCCTAATACATCTACAACTTTCTTACCTTCAGTCCTAATATTATTGCCCATGTTAATTCCAAATGGCACCTTGATGCTTAACAATCTGATTGGAAAAATACTTTGCCTTCTTATGGAGTGGACCTTTGGAACCCAAAATTATCTATTTTTCTGGAAACTCCTACTGCATAAGCTACCCTTTAAGAATCCTGGAGGAGAACCTAATCTATGCACTATCTGTAGACACCCAGAATCTATATTTCATGTCTATTTGCTTCTAAAGTTTGGAAAATGTTTGGCCTTACCTTCAATGTTCATTTCAAAGTTTTAAATATTTAATCTCAAGAAATATTAGCAGCAACAAATATTGTAAAACTGTATGGTCCATTCTTTCTTATGTTATATTGTGGATTATTTGGAAGGCTCGAAATAATGATGTGCTTGCAGGAAAGGAAAAGAACCTTACCGAGTCTCTTCATAGACTCATTTATCTTGATGTTGCAATGTAGGATACCACAATGATCAAGATGAAGGAGAGAAAATTCCTTCAAATCCTGAAGGATGGAAAGAAAACGATTGAGAAGAAAGATATAGCACATGGATACACCACTATGAAGGCTAAGGGTGAATTTGAGGTCACTCTTTATGAATTTATACAATAGTTGAAGTAGGCTGGAAAATGGAAGCCTAATGATGTGTAAATAGAGCAAGCAGAGGACTTGGGCTACATATCTTATGAGATCATTTGTTATAATGCTATGTCCCCATATTCTAATGACACTAAGACCGACCTGGAGGCACCAATAGATTGACAAGTTTGTTATAGCTATTTATTGACTTTATTCTAGAGATGTTTCATGTATAGTGATACTCTCGTTGTTATTTCTTGTCTAGTGATACTAGTACAATGATACTCTCGAAGCTCTCTGCTTTGATACAATTCTGATACTTATATTTTTTGATGTTAAAGTTTTGATGTAAAACTCTTTTGTTGTTTTTTGATATGCAATAGAAAAGAAAGCTAGCACCTATTATTGGTGGATTTAGGACCTATTGGACCCCATTTTAGTGATTCCAAGCTTTGAATGTCTTTATGCTTGATTTATCGAATCTTTCATTTTATCTCCCCAAAAACTTTTCACACTTCCCAAGACCTAGATCTACTTTGAAATTGACAATGTCAGGACTAGGTCAAACTAAGTTTGCCTTTTCCAAGACAAGGCTGACCTAATTTGACCTATCCTATGGCATTGTGTTTAAGTGGGCTCTGAGCCGAATGCAAAGGTTTTTCTTTCTGGTCTTTATTTGTGGTTAGCCTATCAATATTGAATCTTGAAATGAGTATAAAAGGGGGCTCTCTCCTCTCATTTTCACATCCATTCTTTATGAAAAAAAACTATATGATATACAAGCTATCAATTGATCAAGTCCAAGAAATCAAGCATTCAAGTTGTGCAATTGAGGATTTGTATTTAATATTTGAAGGCAAGCATCCAATTCAAGATCTCTAAGTATTCTTTTATCCAAGAAAAGGTAATCTTCTCTCATTGATGCAAATTTACCTCCCATGATGGCCAAGTAGAGGAATTATCAAGGAAGCAAGAAGATCCATTCCTCTTCTCTATTCAAGATTTCAAGAATACACTCATTCAAGATCTAGGATTGGAAAGTTTAGATCCATACATTTGTTAAGGCATCCCTAATTCTATAACACATTCCAAACATAAATTTCAAGCATCTTCATGGATTTGACTAATTTCTACATCCATCCATGAGGGTTTTTTATGCAAGGTAAACCATACTTTTATCTTGTTTACATTACTTTCCTTATGCAATTTATATTGCATTTAAAGGTTGATTCCTATATAGGGGATTGACCAAGGAAATCCCCCTTTCAATAACCTTTTCCCCTTCTTCTTGTGTGTAGGAAGATATTTTTAGGGTTTTAGATACGGATTTCAGGAGTTTCAGAACTAGTGACAGGTCCTTTACAAATTTCATCAGCTTTTGAGCTTCCAGGACTAGGTCAACTTTTTTTGACACAATCCTTTGGATCCAAAAATTTCATAGTCAGAAGTTATAAGTGTCAGAGTGTCAGATCTAGAACCATTTATGATTCTGATAGTTCTATGACAGTCAACTCTAGATCTGAAGTTTTTTCCTTGTCTCCTAGCTTCAATGCAAGTTCATTCTTCTTCTTTTTATCTTGCATTTACTTTTATGCATCAAATATGATATCATATCTTGATAATTTTCATTTCATTTATCATAGAATCAATTCCTTTCATAGATTGAATATCATTTTACATATCATATACACTTTAACATTAAAGGAACCCATCCCCACACTCCATTTTCAAATGTAGATCTTGCATTGGAATCCCTTCATCATTTTGGGTTGTCCTAATCTGATTAAGGTTTCAGGGTGAGTCTTTGGGGGTGTTCCTAATGTATCATATACCCTACATATCCATTCAATTTGGCGAGTGATCTTTAGGTCCATAACATTGCTCACCATTTCATATGATACATTTTTGGTGAATCCAACTTAGTACGTTTCCATTATGAATTTGGTGTTAGATTCCACTTCTTTTCATTTAGATATATAGATCTATTTTGCATTTATATCATATTGTACTTAGGTATCTATATTTACATTACTTTCTTAAATTTGATAGTTAAATTTTCTTGGATTTCATATTTCTTTCAAATTGCATTACATTTCTCTTTCCATTCATTCCCTTGTGCATGAGCTTTATCACTTTGAATCTAGCCTATAGTATTCTAGTTAGAAGAATTTGTAGAGTTATATGGGTTCCTTTGATCCTGAACCCTCCTTCTTTCTTAGTAGTCTTGACGAGATGAACATGTATCTTAGTGATCCTAATCCTATCATGGAGAATAACTATTCTCATTCTTTTCATGATGAAGAAGAAGCATTAAGGGTTCCTCCTGCTCAAGTCCAAAAACTTTCCCATGAATTTTACAAGTTTGAACAATGGCTAGGTCAAGAAAATAGTAATCCTGAAGCTCTTTCCATTGTAGAAAGATTAAGGAAACTTATTCACAATGATGAACATGGCATTAACCTCTTGTGTAGTATTTCTCATCTCATTGACACCAATATCAAAACCATTAGGGATTGTGCTCAAGATTTATGTTTTACTCCACTCACTACAAGTTTTGAGACCTATTTTCCTATCTCTACTTCCACTCCTAGTGTGTCCACTTATGCTCCACCTATCATCACAACTTAAATTCAAAATTCCAATCCTACACATGTGAGTCATCCTAATCCTATTCTTCCTTCTATTCCTTCAAGTGTGTCATTTCCATCTTCCATTACCACTTATCATAGTGTTCCTTTTTCATCTTCATCCATTCCTTAAATTTCCAACAATGCTCCTAACATTTCTCATGTTTCTCCTCCTACCATTATTTCTACTGATCCTACCATTAATAGCTTGGCTCAAAATGTGTCTTCTTTGCAACAACAAATTTCTTCCATGACTCAATCCAAGTTCAACATTCCTACTTGTGATATTGCTAGTCCTTTGTCTTTGGATATTATCCATGTTATTATCCCGCAGTATATGGAGATTCCTCATATTGATATTTATAATGGTAAGAGTGATCCCATGACTCATGTTAAAAATTTCCAAACCTTGTGTAGTGATTTCTCTCATGACCATAGGTTCATGGAAAAGTTGTTTACTATAACCTTTCAAGACAAAGCCTTGCAATGGTATTGTTCCTTGCATCCTTATTCAATTGATTCCTTCCAAAAACTTGCTATGCTTTCATTGAGTAATTTAAAAACAACATTGGTCCTAAAATCTCTCTAACTAATATAATGCGTTGTAAACAAGGTGTTAAAGAAAAATTAGTGATTTTATTGGTAGATTTAAGAATTTGCATGCTCATATTTCTTAACATGTGCCTAATATTGATGTGCAACACATTTTTATTGCTAATTTACAAAGTAACATTAGAGATAAGATACTTATTTTTGAATTCTCTTCTTTTTCTCAATTGTGTGCAGTGCTTCATCATTATCAACTACAAGTGAGTCAGTTTGAGATCACGAATCTAATGGCTCCCATTCTCATTGATAAGAGTGATGCCACATCCAATTTCAACAAGTTTCAGAAATCAAACATTTACATCAAAATAAAAAAAATCATCCAACATTGTTGATGACCAAGTGTCAACAACATCCAAAGGTGTGACTCCTTTATTGTCTGTTTTAAACTTATCTGTAATTATACTCAGTTTTCTGAATCTTTGCATAATGTATTGTTGAAGTTAATTAATGCTGATGTGTTACACTTTCTCATATCAAACCAATTGACACATCTAAACCTCAATCCAAATACTTTAGTTCCAAAGCTTTTTTCCAATATCACCGTCAGCCTGGTCATGAAAAATGTTTCTGCCTGAATCTATTTTCCAAGATCTTATTTATTCTATGTCTATATGTGTTTATGGTGACCACGACAAAGGAAAAAAATTGGTGGCACATCCTAACCAAAACTTAAAAATCTACACCAATCCTTTGCCATCCCATTCAACCAATACTATTGATCAACATTCTTCTTCCCAATGCATTGACTATGATGACAAAGTTAATGAAGCCAATCATGTTGTTAACCGAGTTGAGAAAGTCAAAACTAAACCTTCCTCTCAGCCTTGCACTACCTTTGACCCTACTGAGACAATTAAAGCACCTAATGGTCCTCTCTATATTGTCACAAAGGTTAATGGTTTTGCTACATGTGGTGCCCTTATTGATCCCACTTGCATGGTGAATGTAATAATTGAAGAACATCTTTATAGTAAACAATTGCAAAAATATTTTTATGATAAATATAATATTAGGATTCAAGCTTGAAATAGTTTCTTTTATCCTTCCCATGGTTCCATTTCATTCCCTATTGAATTTGTTGGTAAAAATTTGGATGTTACCTTCACAGTCATTCAAACTTATAATCAATTTCAAGTCAAACTTGGTCTTGCTTGGCTTACCTCTATGCATGTTGTGGCTTCTCCTATTCATAAATGTATTGAATTTCCTCATAATAGAGAAATTGTGACTATTAACCATAGTCTTTATCAACCTATTGTGCCCCGTGACTCAATTGATCTTGATTTATTTTGGCCTTCCATGCCTCAATTAACTCAAATCCATCTTGATCATATCAAGCCTACAAGGTCCAAAATATTTGTGAAGTTAGTAAACCTAAGGATGTTCCATCTCTTTTCCCTAGATGTGGACTTATTCCTACACCAACTATACCTCCTCTTCATATTTATTATACACATACCTCTCAACCCATATTTTATCCTAGTGTGGTTCCTTTAGTTCTTCCTCCTAAAGAAGAAAAGGGCATGATGTTGATTGATCCTATCCCAACCCAAATTTCTACCAAAACCAAATGGAGTCGTAATGCTCATGATTGTCATTGCAAGTGTTGTGCTAGAGCCTATCAATGTGATTCTCAAAATATTGTTTCACCTTATACACCTCCTCATTCTTTGATTCCCTTTGACCAACCCATGCTTGAGCCAATGGAGGAAGTGAATTTAAACAAACTAAAGATGAAAAAACCATGACAATGTTATTTGTATCTTAGATTATATTATAATTAATCTAGATGAAGAAGATACTCTTGATGATGATGTTCTTGATGCTAACAATGATATCCATGCTAGTGATTCTGATGAAATGTATGAGACTATTGATATTGATCATGATTTACCAACAATTCTTTCGCAACAGTTATCTATCACTCCTAGTAATGAACACAAAGACCTATCTTCACAATAGGGTCCTTGTTTGGAATCAGCTATTATTCCATCTTTTGTGCTTGATGTTCCTCCACTTGTAAGTTTTCCACCTTCCCTAAAGTACACCATGGATCGGGATGGAGGGGCATGCAATATGCTTGAATAGCTCCTCTTGTGTGGTGGATTTTCTTTTCTTGTTTGCCTGTTTGTCATGATGTACTTCCCCCATGTTGTGTTTCTTGTTTTATATTTTGTTTAGATTTCTTTCAATGACCCGTGTTGCTCCATTGGTGCAAGGTGATAAAGCAATCGCAATGTCATACACATTCTTCTATTTGAATCTCACTTCTTCTATATGTTGTGTATGTGACACTGTTTGTACATGTGCCTTTGTGTTGTTTTCTTGGGATGATTCAAAATGGTAGCTACCTATTCTTTTTGGTCTCCATGATGTCGACCCAAAAAACTCTGCTTTGTAACTCTTATGTGTCTTTCTTCCATTGTGCTTGTAGTTCTACTATCTTTGGGGGATGATGACAGTTCATTTTGACATAATTCAGATATACATGAGTTATCATATGACTTACTAACCCAAGAGTTGGTATATCCCTTTCGTGCTATCTTTTGTCATGTACTCATTTTCCTTGATTTTTCCTTTCTTGGGGGCATTTCACAATGGAAACATTTCTTGTGGATGCATGTACACTCCATTAAAATAATTTCTCCTATTGATACGTTTGCAATCACTTTAATGTAGGGGCATACACTTTGCTCTGTGTTTCACATTTTGTACACACACACACACACACACACACACACACACACACACACACTTATTTGATGCTATTTTTTAGTGGATCCTTAGACTAATCCCCATTGCACATTTGGTCCTTTAACTAGCCTCTTTTCAGATCCTTAGTCTATTCCTCCCTAGGAAGCTTACCTTTCCTTCAGAATGATCATTATGTTGTTGGATCCATTATTGGATATGTTTTCCTTAAGGACTAATCTTTGTTGATGGATTGAAATAGCATAATACAACTTGCTAGACTATTCAAATCCATCTCTTGCAGCGGTTTCTTTTGTGTGGTTCATAATAAAATAGACTCTCTCTCTCTCTCTCTCTCACACACACACACACACACACACACACACACACACATTTTAGTTTTGGATTTGATGAGGACTTAAGTCACTTGGGGGCTTGATGTTTCTTTGTCTCCTTCACCTTAATGAGATCGTCTTATGCATTTGATCTACTTTACTGTGAGCATGAGTTTGTCTCATACTCCCACTAAAGTGGGGGACTAAATATACCATCCGAAAAATTTAGCACCCATTATTAGTGGCTTTAGGACCTACTGTAGTGCATTTTAGTGATTCTAAGATTTGAATATCTTTATGCTTGATTTACTGCATCTTTCATTTTATCTCCCCGAAACTTTTCACACTTCTCAAGACCCAGATCTTCTTTGAAATTAACAATGTCAGTACTAGGTCAAACTAAGTTGGCCTTTGCCTAGACAAGGTCAACCCAATTGGACCTTGTCCTAGACTAGGTCGACCCAATTGGACCTTGTCTTGGACAAGGTCAACCCAATTGGACCTTGTCTTAGGGCATTGTGTTTAAGTGGACTCTGGGCCCAATGCAAAGGTTTTTCTTCCTGATCTTTATTTGTGGCCGACCTGGAAATATTGAATCCCAAAATAAGTATAAAAGGGGCCTCTCTCCTCTCATTTTTACATCCATTCTTTATGCAAACAAACCATATGATATACAAGCTATCGATTGATCAAGCACAAACAATCAAGCATTCAAGTTGTACAATTGAGGATTTGGATTCAAGATTTGAAGGCAAACATCCATTTCAAGATCTCCAAGTATTATTTCATCAAAGAAAAGGAAATATTCTCTCATTGATGAAGATTTATTTCCCATGATGGCCAAGTAGAGGAATTCTCAAGCAAGCAAGAAGATCCATTTCTCTTCTCCATTCGAGATTTCAAGCATATGTACTCATTCAAGATCTAGGATTAGCAAGTGTAGATCCATACATTTGTGAAGGTATCCTTGATTCTACAACACCTTCTAAACATACATTTCAAGTATCTTCATGGATTTGACTAATTTCTATATCCATCCGTCAGGGTTTTTATGCAAGGTAAACTTGACTTTTATCTAGTTTAAATTACTTTCCTTATGCAATTTCTATTTCATTTCAACACTAATTCCTATACAGGGGATTGACCAAGGAAGACCCCTTTCTACAACCTTTTCTCCTTCTTCTTGTGTGTAGGAACATATTTTCATGGTTTCAGATACAAATTTTAGGAGTTTTAGAACTAGTGACAATTCCTTTATAGATTTCATCAGATTTTGAGCTTCCAGGACTAGGTTGAATTTATTGGACAAGGTCAAATTTGTTTGACACAATCCTTTGAATCCATAAATTTCATAGTCATAAGTTACAGGTGTCAGAGAGCCAGATCTAAAACCATATCTGATTCTGACAGTTCTGTTACAATCAACTCCAGATTTGAAGTTTGTTCCTCCTCTCCTAGCTTCATGGTGAGTCCATTCTTCTTCTTTTCATCTTGAATTTACTTTTATGCAACATACACGATATCATATCTTGTTAGTTGTCATTTCATTTATCATACCATCAATTCCTTTCATAGATTTGCATATCGTTTTACATATTTGTTAGTGAACAAATTTGTCCTTCGAAAACAAACACATAATATGACTCGCAATACCCAAAAAGAAGAACAAATGTTACCAACAGTTGGAGAAGTTATCATTAGATTGATAACTTTCCTTTGAATTGAGAGGTACAACCCCCTCTTAAAAGATATGCAATTAATGAAAACATGGTGTATGCTTTTCACCAGAAAGCAATAAAGGAAAATTAACACCTACCCATAACCATGAAAGTAGATGTAGAGGATTAAATTCAAAAGAGTGAGTACAAACAATCAAGACAAAGCTTAACTATCCACATTCACAAATACATTCAGACTGAAAACAAACAGAGGGTTTCGTTGATCTAATATGATTAAATTACAGACACACAATTCTAAAATGAATTCACACACACAATCTATTATAACATAAAAGACATAAAATGAGTGATTATAAAGGCTCAAAGTCCAATTGCAATCAGAAGAAAAACATCAACAATACCAAGATTATAAACATCATCTTTGTTCCATTCACGCCTTAATATAAATTCAAAGACTTCTAATCATTGTACAATAGGACTGCCTAATCATTGTACAATAGGACTGCCGAGAAAAGAACGGCAACGTGTAAGCAGCAAACTAAAACGCGTATCTTACCAAGGGGACACTTAGTTTTTTTATTTCCAATAGCCTTTATTGATTTTACGTTTTAGTTGGCTATTTAGCCATTACCACTTCCCCCCGTCTGGAAGTTTTCTACAATAAATACAATTTTTTGTTGTGTCCTTCCAGTTCTTTCGTTAACTAATTCTTTTCCAAATCCATCATACTTGTCAATTTCCTCACTTTCACTTTTTAGCTTCTCCCCATAGCTAAATAGTTTTCTTAAAAATATCTTGGTGGTTTAGAAGTTGGGGCCATTGCCAATTCAATATATCCTTACTCAGATGCACATCCTCATCAATCATGCCATGAACAAGAAGCGACTTTCCCTTAATTCCAGGTACATGATGCATTACAGAACTGTATCCATAACCTATAGGGTTACTTGCTGAAAATCCCATGTATTTCTCTGCATAGAAATAATTATATCCATCACATGCTATTTCTTGATCATCTTCAACATCAATGTGTCCCATATTTTACTTCAGTACACCTTCAAACTTTAGCACATGCAGTGGACTGCCTAAGAAACCTCATGAAGTCGACTATACAAGCTTCCACTTTGGATATATTCATAGATGACCAATTGTAGCTACGGTTTCCAATAGTAGCCTTGCAAGCTCACAAGATTTGGATGTTTAATTTTTCCCAGCTGCACCCCTTCTTGAAATCTTCTTGTGACTTAACTAAACTTGAAACCATCAATTTCTTTATAACAACTATCCTCCCTTCCCCTAGAACTGCTTTGTAAACAGTCCCAAAACCTCTCCTTCTAAGTTCAAAATCTTTGTCAAGTAATGCGTGAGCACCATGTACCATCACCTTCCTACAAATCTTTTCATCATTCTTGGATCAGACTTCGTAGATTAACATGAGTTGCAACCATTACTTTTGCCACGTGTACCAAGTTGCCTTCGAGCTTTCCTTCGGGTACTTGCAACTTTCATGTGAAAGTCTTCGAGACTCAGACCCCTCCGTGCATTTCCTCTTTTCACATATGTTCCACACATTTCCATGTCTAGGGATAATCCATTTTCACAATTTATGAAAAATGGCATCGGGTCTGAAATCACTAAGGTATACTTGACTGTTTCCATTAACAGTACAATAGAGAACATAGATTACGGCTCCTATGTAAGGGGTCAGATGTTTTGAGAGCTTTGTCGGGGGACGGTTGTGATCTTTATGGTCAGAGTGATGTTCATCAAACACTCGATGCTGACTTTCCCTAATGACGCCTCTTTTAGATTATGTTGACTCGTGAAGCTACATCATACGCTTGATGTTTCTTGGGCCAGATCAGAGGCATGGAATGGTCTTCAAA
>MU225198.1:7230-19533 GCA_018584345.1 Thuja plicata
TGTGGATTATAGTTATCATAATTTGACATTTCAAATGTAGTGAGTCTGCCTATCAGATTTTCCAAATTCAGATTATTGTTAGGAGTACATCTCAATTCTTGAATTGCAGAAACTCTAATAGCATATATAGGAAGTAAATTTCTTAGTACCTTTCTCATAATGGTGTTCTCATCAATAGTTCCATTAGTCCCTCTAATGACATTTACAACTTATTTTATTCTACCATAGTACTGAATGACATTTTCACTTCATGCATTTTTATCTCATCAAACTTACCTCTTAGACTTTCTGATTTAGCCCTTAGCACATTTGTGTCTCCACCATAGACAATTTCAAGTTTGTCCCACATCTCTTTTGCATTTTTGCAATTGTTTACATCATCAAACTCTGAGTAACTTAATGAGGAGGCGATCTCCAACATTGCTTGATTGTGTTCATGATTTTCTCTGAGTTGTACAACTAAGAGAGGAGTAGTAGGTGGTACATAGGCATGTTCAATAATTTTATTAGCATCATCTCCAATACTAGCCAAATGTAGTTTCATCAAGCTCTACCATGCAAGGAAGTTATCTTTGTTCAGCTTGGGAACCTCTTTCTTATACATCTTGGTCTTTTCGCTCCAAGTACCTTCAAACTGTATTCAGGAGACCAAAGCTCTTATACCAATTGTTAGAATGAATTTAGAATAATTGAGAGGGGAGGGGTGAATCAGTTATTCTCAGGTCTAGATGTAGAAAATATAATCTTTCTGTACTTCAGATCTACTCGGCAGCAGTAGCATAAATCAACAACTTTAATCATGCAGTTTACTGTCAATTGAAATTAACTTGTAGTAACATAAAAGTAAAGCAAACCATAGGCATCCACACAAGTTGACACAAGTATTTAATGTGGAAACCCAATATGGGAGAAACTACCAGTAACATGCTACCAAGTTTTCACTCTTCTAAACTGATGCCCTGTGAGGAGCCAACCCTGTTAAAGGTTACAATGACACACTGCTAGGTGTGACCTGTTTAAAGGATTTAATCACCCTGTCAGGATTGGCCTTGTTAGAGGACTTAGAACATTCCAATCTAAATGTCACCTTGTTAGAGGATTTATACAAATGACTATTAACTCAACCTTGTTAAAGGATTTAACTGATACAATGGTAAGAAAGTAATCAGCAGTTTGTGATCTGGTACATACAACTTACTTTGCAATTTAGATCCAATTACAGCTTTGATGTTAACTTACTGGGTAGCCTACATTATCATTTCAACCTTTTGATCTGCTTGGAAATCCGTCAAGAAATCACAGATGCAACTTTTTGCTTGTGCCTTTTTTCCTTCTCTGCTAGATCATGCTAAACAGTAAATCAACTATGCAAACCTCTTGCATACACATTCATTCATCCACTCTTGCATACAATGAATAACCCTTGAGGTTATCATATACCTCTCTATCTAGGTCAGATAAATATTTTTCCGCTTAAACAAGATCATAGATCTTAGGTTAGGTCAGATCCAACATATCATTCCATCTTTGCATAACATTTACTTCTCCAAAGTAGTCTCTAATTAAATCTTGAAACCATGCATTAATTACGGTTACCCATACATTAAATGACATGGATCAATCTTTAATTAACATTACATGTCCCAATAAAATCAACTAAGTCGGCCAAAGATCTCAAATCTCATCAATGATCAAACTTTTGTAAGTTTTCCTTCATCACTGTTTTCACTCGGCAATTTCAATGGTGCTCGACATTGAGAAACTTTTTGCGCATCACAAGAAACTTTACTCAGCACAAGAAAATTTACTCGTCATAAGCAAATTCACTCAGCACAAGCAACTTTACTCATCATAAGCAACTTTACTCGGCACAGAACAGCCAGAAAAACTATCTTTGAAAGATAAACAACTAATTACTTTGCCAGAGTGCCAACTGATCAAATACCCTTTGAATTACCTTAACTCAACCATTCACTTGGTCTTCTTGTTAAATCTTCTTCATCAACAATAGATATGGTACTCAAATAGATAGAAATAGTCTCACTAGTAAAGGTTTGACATCAATGACAAAATAACAACTGCTTGCAATGTCACTTTCCAACAATTTGGGCATTCTCGAGTTAAAGCAAAAAGAACAATTTATTTACCAACATATCATCACTATCCTTTTTGATTTAGGAGCTACTGATTATTTCATTTCCCCATTTGTAGTAGAGTGTTGTGGGCTAGTGGCAGCTAGACAAGAGGTGAATTGGGAAGTTGAGTTAGAGTCAGGTGCTAGGGTATCAACTGATTATGTAGTCAGAGATTCTCAGATACATATAGGAGATATGACCTCTATGATTGATCTACGTATCACACCTCTTGGTTATTATGATATATTTCTTGGAATGGATTGGCTTTGCATCCACAACATCAAGATGGATTGTAGACAAAAGAGGGTTTAGTGTGTAGATGGTTTAGGTTCTCCCATGGTCATTTTAGGATCCTGGAGACCCATACCACTCCATGTGATCTCCGCCCTACAACTCAAGAACTTTATGCGCAAGGGATGTTAGTTATGTTCTATCACCATCAATGAAAAAGAGGAGGAGGAGGAGAAGGGAACCTCCCTTGATGACTTACCTATATTACAGGAGTATGCAAATGTATTTCCCTTAGAACTACCTAGTATGCCCCCATCTAGGGTATTTTATTTTAATATAGACCATGTTCCTAGAGCTAAGCCAGTATTAGAGCCCCTTATAGGATGACTACTCATGAGCTCAATGAGCTCAAGGTTTAGTTGGAGGAGCTCTATGTGAAGGGGGAAATTTTCCCTAGTGTTTCACCTTGGGGAGAACTCATCATCTTTATCAAGAAGAAGGATGGATCACTTAGGTTGTGCATGGATTACCATGAGATTAATAAAGTAACCATCAAGAATCGGTATCTGCTCCCTAGGATCGATGATTTATTTGATCAGCTTCAGGGTGTCCAAGTATTCTCTAAGATAGATCTAAAATTAGAGTACCATCAGTTATGGATTTTGGAGAGTGACTTCCACAAGACAACTTTCAGCATGAGGTATGGCCACTATGAGTTTACTGTGGTTCCATTTGGCCTCACAAATGATCCAGCAGTATTTATGATTCTTATGAATGGAGTATTTTGTACCTTCTTGGATAGATTTGTAATTGTGTTCCTAGATGAGATATTGATTTATTCTCATAATGAGGAGGAGCATAAGGAGAACCTTAGACATGTTTTACAGTGCTTGAGATATTAACAGTTATATGGTAGTTTCTCAAAGTGTGCTTTCTTTAGAACAAAGGTCCAATACCTTGGCCACGTTATATCAGGTGATGGGATCATAGTCAACTCATCAAAGATTAGAGCTATCATGGATTGGCCATCACCTACCACTGTGATTGAGTTTAAGAGCTTCATGGGGTTATACAACTACTATAGATGATTTATTGAGGACTTCTCTAGAGTGGCACACCCTATTGTATCCCTTCAAAGAAAGGGAAAGAGGTTTGAATGGATGGAGAAGTATGAGAGAGATTTCTAGGAGCTCAAGAGAGCACTTACTAGTGCACCTATTCTAGTTGTGCCTGATCCTTCAACATACTTTGTGGTATGCATAGAGGCATCCTTAGATGGACTTGGAACAATCCTTATGTAGGTTGGATGAGCCATTTCCTATAAGTCAGGGAAACTCAAGACTCACGAGCTTAATTATCCTACCCATGACCTTAAGTTAGCCACAATGGTTCATGCATTAGTGAGGTGGAAACACTTTATTTTAGGGAGCCTTTTTGAACTCCATTCAAATCACCAGAGGCTCTAGTAAATTTTCACCCCCCCTAATCTTAATGCCTGACAGAGGAGGTGGATGGAGTTTCTTTGTGAGTACAATTTTGATGTCCACTACATCAAGGGGAAGGAGAATGTTGTAGCAAATTCCTTGAGTAGGAGGTGACATATGCTCTCCTCCATGACTACTGGTACTTATTTGAGGGATTGCATACTTCATCACTTGCTTGAGGATGAGTTATATTTAGAGTATGTTCAGTTTGACTGAGTTCAAAGACCCCTGAAGGGGAAATTTGATGGATATTCCTTAGAATCTAATGGACTTCTTTGTCATAGGGGCCGCATTTATGTCCCTATACCCAGTGGGTTGCATGATCTTATTGTAATAGAGGCTCACAGAGAACCATATGTAGCACACCCCAGAGTCAAGAAGTTGCATGCAAATCTGAGGCAACTCTATCACTGGCCAGGTATAAGGTTTCACATTTCTAGTATTATGGCTAGAAATTTAGAGTTTTTGAGAGTTAAGGTAGAGCAAAACCATCCAGCTGGGCTTCTTAAGCCGCATGAGGTACCTATGTGAAAGTGGGACACTATTTCCATGGAATTTATTGTCAGTCTACCTATGTCTTCTCACCACCATGATGCCATCATGGTGACAGTGGATAGGTTGACCAAAGTTTTCCACTTCTCACCTATACGTACCACTTTCATAGCACCTGTAGTAACACAGGTATTCTTGTGATACATTTTCAAGCTCCATGACATTCCTTGTAAGATTATTTCTGATCATGATTCTCTCTTTACCTCTTCATTTTGAAGAGAGTTACAAAAAGCACTGGGCACTAGGCTCAATTTCTGTACAGCCTACCACTTTGAGATAGATGGGGAGACTGAGAGAGTTAATCAGGTTTTAGAGGATATGTTGTGGATGTATGTTATGGATCACCAGTCTAGGTAGGAGGAGTACCTTCACTTAGCAAAGTTTTCCTATAATACTGGGCATCACACATCCCTGGGTATGCCTCCTTATCAGGACTTGTATGAAAGGCCCTGCCAGACACCATTGAGTTGGGACAAAATTGAGGATAGGGTTTTAGTTGGGCTAGAGTTAGTGAGGGACATGGAGCAACATGTTGTTTTGATAACGCAACATCTCAGAGAGGCTTAGGATAGACATAAGAAATATACAAATGTAAAGAGGGTTTGTAGAGTCTGCATGGTTGGAGATAAGGTTTTTTTGAGAGTGCATCCATATAAGAGTTTGATCCATTTTGGAAAAGGCTCTAATCTCACACCCCAATTTGTAGGACCTTTTGAGATTTTGGAGAGGATAGGACTAGTTTCCTATCATCTAGCTCTACCACCTAACCTATCATGCATCCATGATATGTTCCATGTATCTATTTTGTGGAAATATATTTATGATGATTCTCACATTATTGATTGGGATACCTTACATTTAGAGTAAGATGGGTAGTTGGCTCTGGAACCCATCCGTATACTAGCTCGATAGCCATTGCCTCTTTGACGCCAAGAGCTAGACAAGGTTAGGGTCTAGTGGGATTGTTATGATGAGGTCACAACCTCATGGCAGGATGCAGCACACATGAGACATGAGTACCCCCACCTTTTTGATGATCTCAAGGAGGAATTTGATGCCTAGAGGGGGATGATGTGATACCAAAATGTCACATGATCAAATTGAAAATTTAGAAACATAGAATGGAAACTTGTTAAAACATGTCATCAAGATCTAAGAATCATAAGTATATAAAAATATATCCAAACATCATCAAAATAGAGTTATCACATGATATTTGTGCTATGAAATCTCTGTCCAATAAGTAAATGAATCAAAAATAATGTATCATCTTGATAAACATAATATAAAAGTATCACCTTTGAAAGGACGGTCAGGGTAGGACCTCACAGATCATGATTCACCCCCCCGTCTCAGTGTCTTGCTTTCCCAAATAATACATCTAAAAATTGCATCCTCATAATCATATAAAACATCAATGATAAAGATACAATGAGATCAAAATAAGAGTATCATCATATGAATCTGTCATCAAAATCAATGAAGTACATCATACATCTATCAAAATGGATCAGTAAAATGATACACCACATGTCTCTGAGAGAACCTCAAAAGAAGAATAAAAATTAAATCATGACTAACTGTCTACATCCTGTCTATACTTTGTTGGTGGAGGTACATATGATCTAGTGGGTGTTGAAACTGCACCCTGTAACTATGGGACTGCCTATGAAAAAGGAGGTACTCTAGCTGTAACATCTAGAATAACTATAAAATATGTAGCCTAATAGTATGTTTCCCAACTCTGTTGTAAACTAACATCTCTTTGTGCTAAATCTAAGTCTCTCTCTGTCAGCTAATGAATTTTGTAACACAACTATCTTGGTTTGTAATTGACCTCTCTCTCTCTCCACAAATGAGAAACAGTAGCTGCATCACTAGCACTCTGTTAGGGCACACATGTCTGTGGAAGAGGACCTTTTGGTGGTACACCTCTCTAATGATACTAAACTTGTATACATGTAGGACCACTCTACATACCTCTTTGAAGACATTGAACCTATGTCCCTACCAGAAAAAATGACTATAAGTTGATAGGAATCTGAGTGGAAGGACTCTGTGAAGAAGAAGGCATCTGGGATGAAGAGGGCATTAGAGATGAGGATGGTGTTTGTGATGTGGAAGGAATATATGAATTTGAAACAATAGGAGGCACATATGAAGAAGATGGAATCTGAGAAGAACTAGGTTGTGATGGACCTGTGATCCTCACTCTAACCCATCTCTGCTCTCCAGTACTATCACCACCTGGATCATTGTTACCCCTAGCCTAATCTCTACCCTGATCTCTATCATGGCCTCTACCCTAATCTATGCCCACTCTCCCCCTATCATCTCCACCCATACCTCATCTCCTTGAAATAGGAACCCTTAATCCACTACCATGTCCATCTCCATCATCATCATCTACATGATCAACAATTGAAGGAACTACTTCATCAAGTGCTGACAACTGAGGAAATGGATGTTGTGCAAAATACTGTGGATAGTCTACAGTCATCCTAGAATCAATGATCTCTAAAGCATAGTACCATTGAACAGGTACTACTCTCTAATGCTCCTGAACAATAGTATCATATTGTAGCCTCATATCCCACTATGGATCCTCATCCCAAGTTGCTCCTTAATTACACCTTCTTGGCCCAATTTTTGGCCAAATGGAGCCTAATTTTGACCAAATAAAAAGTAATTTTTTCTTTTTTCTTTGAAATATCATTTCTATTGGAATCCAAATGACCATTCCAATCTTATCTTCCCAATCAGGACATTTATTTCATTTTTGCGTCTCTAATAAAGCGTTTTCATGTCTATTTTTATTCCAAGGGGGCATCATCAATACTATCAATCAAGTGATCAGATTATCAAATCTTCTCAATAACTCAAGCATTATCAAAAATCTTCAAATAGTGTTCAACAATCAAGTTATTAGTGAAAATCAAATTTTCAAAAGTTGGGGCATCAACTTTATCAGGCATCATATAAAGTTGATGGTCCTAAGTCAGTAAATCAATCAAGCTTGGAACAAGTGTTTTAATTGCTTCATATCAAATTACTCACTCTTATCAATATTCATGTTTCAAACATAGGTTGAGATATCAATTTTATCACACCACATCAAATTGATAGTCTCTTCATCAGAACATTAGGAGATAATTAACTTCATCATGACCCATATCAAGTTAGTTATCTCAATCAAATTCTCGAAAATGATCAGTTTCAACACTTCACAACAAATTGATCATTTATTCAAATATTTTTCCAGAATCAGTTTCATCAGTTCACATCAAATTGGTTATTCAGTCAAGCTCTCAGAATCAGGTCTTATCACATATCAGTTTCATTACTTCACATCAAATAGAGTATTTGATCAAGATTTCAACATCTCTATAATGGTAATCAATTTCGTCTCTTCACATCAAATTGGTTAGGCGTTATTATCCTTAGCAATCAGGTAGGTAATTAATTTCATCACTTCACATCAAATTGATTATTCTAGTATTAATCTATCATCAAATGTCTAACAAGATGGGGCATCAATTTTATCACATCATATCAAATTGATCCTCTACTCTTCACATTAGTTCTATCAACAAGTGCAATCTATCTAGTTCTTCAAGAAATATGGGATCTCCAAAATCTTCAATTATTTTTCATTCAATCAAGTTCAAAATACATTTCTAATTAGGAATAGTTTCATCATGTTTCAATTCAAACTATTCGGTTGAGCATTAACATCAGATGTTCTTTAAATAAACGTGTTGTTCGCACAATAATTCAAAGAGGGGCAGATGTAATCACCTAAAAATGGTCTGATATAATTAGAGGCCTAAATTTTAAATCAAATATACTAAGTCCTAACCAGGCATAAAATCCATTGTTAATCATAATTATGCAATTGAACTAGATTAGTTTAATTACATAATTCATCAAAAAATCAAGTATAAAAGATCATTGATCGAGAGGTATCAATTCATCAATTAATCCTAGTCATTTAATGAAATCAAAATAAAAGGCACATGACTAGAGTATTAATTAATGTGAATTAATTAATAACAACATTTATATCACATTGGCCTCAAAGTCAACTCATTTGCCAATAAGGTTCAATCACATGGATTGCTTAAGGGATCAATCTCAACCATCCCTCATGGATGAATCTCAACTGTTAAATTCAAATTTGAATTTGAATTTCCCTTTTCCCTCTAAAGGAAATATATAAAATACAGTCCTTCTAAGCTCATTTCATAGAAAAATAGTGCATTCAAGTAGCTAACTAATGCTAATTTCATTTCTAGTATAATTGAGCATAATCTAGTCCATATTTTCTATTCAATTATATCAATTCATGCATTTATGAACTTAAATTGAGCATAATGAAGCATAATTGATTATTTCTAGATGAATTTTAGGTATTTTTGTTGAATCTTCCATCATTTGATTGTCAATTCATGATGAATTAGTGCTAAAACTAAGAGAAAATTGATTAATTCATGTGGATGTTCTATGTAGGAAGAAATAGTTTGATTTCAATTGGTTTTATATTTTTTTTATTTTTTTTATTTGACTAACCAATGGATGTAATGAGTTATTGAGTGGTTATGTGCAGGTATTTGCGGATAAACAATTTATATATCACACATATCTAGGGGGAGTTTTTTGGTACTTATGATGGAATTTTTATCTGTTTTATTTATCTATGTTTCCATCAATGAAAAAGGGGGATATTATTGTCATTAATGAAGGAAAATGTTATTTTTTTTGTCATTGATGTCAACACACTCCTATTGATTCATTCTATCAAATATTATATGATGTGTTAGTAATAACTGAGAGGGGGGGGGGGTGAATCAGTGGCCTTAATAATTTGTCCAAATTAAACTTTAATCCACCAATCAATACTTCTCTCAAATTATTTAGTCCCTACAAGATGTATGCCTTTGAAATACTTGAAACAAATAACTGTCTATCAGTTTACCTTGTCTATCCTTGTTCTCCTTGATAACCGATAAGCAGTAAACTGTATTTATTGATACTCAGTAAATATGCAGAGTATATATACCAGTCAATCCATAAATGCATATGTATAATTTGAAACAATAAAGTAATAAACCATACACACATAACACAAGGATTTTAACATGGAAACCCTGTTAAGGGAAAAACCACTGGGATCGGCACCCCAAATTTTCACTCTTCTGAAGTGAGCCCTCTTAGGAGCCAACCCTGTTAAAGGTTACAAAAACACAGTTAAGTGCAACCTTGTTAGAGGATTTTTATACATAGGTTGTCACTTAGTATTTGGCATCTACGCTACCATCCTTGAATCAGTCTCATGACTATCAATAGGCTTTATGCAAATCTTACTACCATCCTTTAATCAGCCTCCTTCTTAGACTGTCAATAGGATTTAGGTAAGACCGGTGCTACTATCATGAGTCAAACTTCTAGTAATTTGTTAGGATATACCTCAATTACAAAAGACTATTAAGTCCTGCTCTGTTAAGAGACTTAATGCTTCAATGGTTAAACTGAAACAAAATGACCTGTTTCTAATGCAACTGAATTGCAGATTTTTAGATCTATTTACTTACAATATATTTCTTATCAATGTATTAATTTAATTCCTTTGTACTTAACTCTTTCTACTCTGTGATGTTGTGCTTCACTGTGTGTCGGTGTCTCCAGGATTCTTTAGCTCTCCCTTAGCTCGATTGATCGGGACTGCATAAAGTTTATCCTATATCAGTTTCTCTTCAACATCTTCTATTAGTTCACTCCTCTGTGTATCTGATTGCTTGCTTCTGGGAATGAATTATTCTTGTCTCTTATATAGAAATGATATTCCTTAATTCTAGGTTCTTGATTCTTGGCGTGAAAAACAATCCAGCCAAATTGATTTGCAGCTTTTAAATTCTGATTTATCTCGTAGTTATCTTCTTGCGAACTATACAAATCACCTACTTAAATTTGGTAGAATAAAAAAAATAAAACAACCAGTTAAGTCTATCCTTTAGCTCTGCCAGCTAGATATTTTATCATTTTTTGATCTCTCTATTCTGTCGGTCAATTCTGTAGTTCATCACCGATGAAAACTACCAATTCCATCGGTGTAACTTTAGTTAGCTTTGGGATCTCCATCCATCGGGCATCATTGGCTCTTGCTCATCAGGAAACACTATTTTTAGCTCATCGGGCATCCTGTGATTCTGCTTCATTGGGCAACATTGTCTTCTACTTGTCGGGCATTACTGTGACTTTATCTCTGTCTTTACCGATGGTGTGCACTCCACCAGTGTAGTCTGTCACTTAGTGAATACTTGAATTTTATGCATTGTTGAAGGCATAACATTTATTCCATTGATTCTCTAAATTCTTTGGCATTATGTATATGACCATACAAATGATATCAGGTTGACATCAATGACAATACAAACCATTAACTGATTTAATGTCTTGCATCATCTTCAACTTAATATAGTGAACCATTTAATCAGTTATATGTCATCAATCTCTCCCTTTGGCATTGATGGAAACATACTATATTATCACACTATACTATTTCTAGTACAATATGAAATACAATTGTTGAGATTCATCAAATTACCAAATACTTTGTTTTGATAACCGATAAAATGTCTGACTGTTGGTAAGCTCTGTGTAAGCTTAGATTTGATTCTTGCAGCTTTCCTTTTTTTTCTTTTGATGTGTTGTGACCTCTGTTGGTGTCAATTTTCTCTTTGATTGTTCTACTTCTTTGATGTCTCTGCCTTTTGTTTGCAACTTTTATATCAATTATCTCCCTTTGGATATGATCTCTCCCTATTTGGAGTAATTTTATAATGAATAGTTTTTTATGATAATATGGAAACATTCTCTCCCTTTGACAACAATGCCAAACAAATATTTTACAAATATTTGACATTCTGTCAACCAATTCCTTCTTTCCATAATATATTCCTTGAATTTCCCTTATCCATAACAATCTTCTCTAGTGCTTGGTTCTGATATATACCTTTTTGTATATAGATGTAGCATTCAAGTTCAGCTTCTTCTTGCATCAATCATGATTGATATTTTGATAATTTATGGTTGATGTAGCCTTTAGTCCTTTTACTGACTGGTAGACATGGGTTTTACCCCTAGTCTTTTCCTCAGGTACTCAAATGTATCCTTTGGTAGTGGCTTGGTGAAGATATCAGCCAATTATTCTTTTGATTGCACATATTCAAGTATTACTTCTTTCTCTTGAACTTATTCTCTTAAGTAAAGATACTTGATGGCAATGTGTTTAGTCTTTGCATGCATGACTGGATTCTTGGAAATATTTATTGCACTGGTGTTGTCACAATAAATAACTACTGGCTCTTTGATCTTCATATGCATACCTTCTAGCAACTGTTTGATCCATGCAATATTTGAGCAGTTTGCAGCAGCAACAACATAGTCTGCTTCTGCAGTAGACTGAGAGATGCATCCTTGCTTCTTGTTAATCCATGTGACAAGTCTGTCATCCATAAAGAATGCTCCTCTAGTTGTGCTCTTCCGGTCATAAAGATTTCAAGCCCAATCAGTGTCGGTAAATACTTTTAGTTCAAATTTGCCTTCTTTTCTATACCATAAGCCAAATTCCTCAGTATTCTTCAGATATCTTAGAATTCTTTTCACACCAGGTATATGTGATTCCCTAGGGTTAGCAGAAAATCTAGCAACAATTCCTACTGCATGTGCAATTTCTGGTTTAGTATGTACAACATACATGAGTTTCCCTATCATGGATCTGTATAGACTCTGATTTACCTCTGTTGTCTTGTCTTCCTTTGTTAATTTGCATCCAGTAGCCATCGGTGTTCCAACAGGTTTGGAATCTTCCATCTTGAATATTTTTAGAACTTCTTTGATGT
>MU225198.1:20237-60486 GCA_018584345.1 Thuja plicata
TAGCACTTATCCATTCTTCATTATCTAGTGTAGCATTGACAGACTTTGGTTCAAACTCACAAATTAAGCAATTTGAGTTTAAAGACTTACTCCTTGTTCTTGTACCAGCTTTCTTATCTCCTATGATGTGGTCCTTTGGATGGTTCCTTCTTACATATCTTGCAAGTACAGGTATAGCTCTTTGCATATCAGCTTGATCTTCATTATTTTTCACATTATTTTGATCATCATCCTGACCGTCGGTAACAACATTTTGACTATCAGTTGCAACATTCTATTATTCTGGATTTATGCATGGTTTCTCAGGTAAATTTATGGGTTCCTCACAATATAGAAACTTGTTGTAGTCTTCTGGTTCTTTTATTCTTTCTAGCTCATTCTTTTCTGCAAATTCATCAATCTTTACATTTGCACTTTCAACTATTTTGTTAGAAGCCTTGATTAGACATTTAAAAGCTTTGATTTAGGTAGAATACCCTAGAAAAATACCTTCATCACTTTTGGCATCAATCTTTCCATTTCTATCATCTTTTAAGATATAGCATTAACTCCCAAATATTTTGAAGTAACTTACATTGGGTGTTTTACCATACCATAGCTCATAAGGAGTCTTCTTTAAGTCCTTTTTCAATTGTACTCTATTAAGTGTATAAACAATAGTGCTAACAACTTCTCTTTAAAAGATCTAGGTGATGTCCTTCTCTATCATCAGTGTTCTTGTACAATCAACTATTGATCTGTTCCTTCTCTCAGCAATACCATTTTGCTGTGGTGTTCTTGGAGTAGAAACCTATCTTTTTATGCCATGCTCATTACAGAAATTAGTGAACCCATCTGATATAAATTCTCCTCCTCTATCTGTTCCCAAACATTTCAGATCCTTACCACTTTGTTTCTATACCATAGCCTTATACCATTTAAACATCTTGAATGCTTCAGATTTTTCTTTTAGAAACATGACTGTCATCATTCTAGAATAATCATAAACAAAGAAAATAAAATATCTATCTCCATAATAGCTCTTTGTCCTCATAGGTCCACATAAATTAGTATAGACTAATTCTTGAATATCATCAAATGTATGGGTTTTGCTTTTGAAACTAGACTTTGTCATTTTATCTTTTTGACAGTTTTTGCACATGATGTTGTCTAGCTTTGTCATTGTCGGTAAGCCTCTTACACTTCTTTTCCTGCTTATCTTTATCATGTTGTCAAAGTTCACATGATACAACCTTTTGTGCCACAACCATATGTCTTCATTTCTAGTCATCAAGCAAGTGGGGTTTGTATCATTCAGATAGAATAAGTTACCATTGGTCTGTTCACCGGTACCAATCAGTGTTCCTGATTCATTGAAGATCTTTGCCTTCTTGTTCTCAAATCCTACTTTATGACCTAAATTATTTAGCTGAGAAACACTCAATAGATTATAATTCAATCCTTTTACCCAATAAGCATTTTCACATTTAATCAAGTTATTCAACATTACTGCTCCTTTACCTTCAATATGACAAGGAGAATCATTTCCCATTCTTACTGTACCACCTTTATAGCATTCAAAAGTGTCAAAATTTTTTGTCACCAGTCATATGGTGAGTGCAGCCACTATCTATAATCTAGATATCATTTTTACTAATCTTAGATATGAGTGCAGTTTCTTCATACCTTTCATCTTCATCTGAATCATCCTTCACGGCTACAAACACTATCTCAACATCATCATCTGGTTTGGTGTCAGTATCTTCATCTTTGAATGTAGCTAGATAGCTAGCCTTCTTGCCTTTGTCCTTGTAATATTGAGTATCACTTCTTTCCGATCATCGGTAACCTCTGTAATATTTGTTATCACCTCTGTCAGATTTCTTCTCAAAAGCTCTGTTATCACTTTTGTCATCTTTTCATTTAGGACATCTTGCAGCAAAGTGTCCAATCTCTTTACAATTAAAACATACAAGTGGTAACTTACCTTTGTATTTACCTTTGCCTCTAAGAATTCTTCTTGCCATGAGTGCTTCAATTTCATCTAGATCTTCTTCTTCACATTCTCTTTCACTATCTCTTCTAGATGAGTGTCTTTGACTAGATTTTCTTATTCTCGCAGAAGACTTGAATGCATACTCTAAGCTTGGTAAGACACTATTATCAAAGTTATTCATCTCAAATGAAATCAATCTACTAATCAGGCTATCAAGAGTGGCTGTATTATTTTCTACTACTCTCATTTCTTTAATAGCAGAGACTCTAATAGTATATATGGGCAATAAGGTTCTTAGGATTTTACTTACCACTTTCTCCTCTTCAAGTGTACCTCCAACACCTTGTATAGCATTGACTACTTCTTTTATTCTTGTGTTGTACTGTGTGATATTTTCCCCTTCTTTCATTCTGAGATCATCAAACTTTCCTCTAAGGCTTTCTGCCTTGGCTCTCAGAACATTTGCATCACCACCATGTACAAGTTTCAACTTGCCCCACATTGTCTTTGCATTTTTGCAATCTTTGACATCCTCAAATTCAGCATCAGAGAGTGAGGCTGAAAGCTCTATAACCATGTAGTTATGTTCATGCTTTACTCTCAATTGATTCACAATGAATGGTCTTGTAGGCAAGGCATATTTAGTATCTAAGTATTGAGTAATATCATTGCCAATACCTAATAAGTGAAGCTTTATCCTGCTTTTCCATGAAGTAAAGTTGTCCTTGTTCAACTTGGGCACATCTGGTCTATTCATCTTGTGATCTTTTACTTAGGTCTTGAAACCTACCTTCTAAGCACACAAGCTTTGATACCAATTGTTAGTAATAACTAAGAGGGGGGGTGAATTAGTGGCCTTAATAATTTGTCCAAATTAAACTTTAATCCACCAATCAGTACTTCTCTCAAATTATTTAGTCCCTACAAGATGTATGCCTTAGAAATACTTGAAACAAATAATTGTCTGTCGGTTTACCTTGTCTATCCTTGTTATCCTTGATAACCGATAAGAAGTAAACTATATTTACCGATACTCAGTAAATATGCAGAGTATACCAGTAAATCCATAAATTCATATGTAGAATGTGAAATAATAAATTAATAAACCATACACACATAACACAAGGATTTTAACGTGGAAACCCTGTTAAGGGAAAATACCACTGCGACCGGTACCCCAAATTTTCACTCTTATGAAGTGAACCCTATTAGGATCCAACCTTGTTAAAGGTTACAAACACACGGTTAAGTGCGACCTTGTTAGAGGATTTTTATACATAGGTTTTCACTTAGTATCTAGCATCTATGCTACCATCCTTGAATCAGTCTCATGACTGTCAATAGGCTTTATGCAAATCTTACTACCATCCTTGAATTAGCCTCCTTCTTAGACTGACAATAGGCTTTAGGTAAGACCGGTGCTACTATCATGAGTCAACCTTCTGGTAATCTGTTAGGATATACATCAATTACAAAAGACTATTAAGTCCTACTCTGTTAAGAGACTTAATGCTTCAATGGTTAAACTGAAACAAAATGACCTATTTCTAATACAATTTAATTGCATATTTTCAAATCTTTTTACTTACAATATCTTTCTGATCAATGTATTAATTCAATTCCTTTGTACTTAACTCTTTTTGCTCTGTGATGTTGTGCTTCACTCTATGTCGGTGTTTCCAAAATTCTTTAGCTCTCCCTTAGCTTGATTGATCAGGATTGCATGAAGTTTATCCTTCATCAGTTTCTCTTCAGCATCTTCTATCAGTTCACTCCCCTGTGTATCTGATTGCTTGCTTCTAGGAATGAATTATGCTTTTCTCTTATATAGACATGATATTCCTTAATGCTAGGTTCTTGATTCTTGATTCTTGATTCTTGGCATGAAAAACAATCCAGCCAAAATGATTTGCGGCTTTTAACTCCTGATTTATCTCAGAGTTATCTTCTTGCCAACTATCAAATCACTTACTTAACTATGGTCAAATAAAAAAAATAAACAACCAGTTAAGTCTATCCTTTAGCTCTGCCAACTAGATATTTTGTCATTTTCTGATCTCTCTGTTCTGTCAGTCAATTTTGCAGTTCATCGCTGGTGACAACAGCCAGTTTCGTCGGTGTAACTTCAGTTAGCTTTGGGATCTCTATTCATCGGGCATCATTGGATCTTGCTCGTCGGGAAACACTATTTTTAGCTCATCGTGCATCCTGTGATTCTGCTTCGTCGGGCAACACTGTCTTCTTCTCATCAGGCATTATTGTGACATTATCTCTGTCTTTACCGATGGTGTGCACTCCGCAGTGTAGTCTGTCACTTAGTGAATACTTGACTTTTATGCATTGCTGAAGGCATAACCTTTATTCCATTAATTCTCTAAATTCTTTGGCATTATGTATATGACCATACAAATGATATCAAGTTGACATCAATGACAATAAAAACCATTAACTGATTTAATATCTTGCATCATCTTCAACTTAATATAGTGAACCATTTAATCAGTTATATGTCATCAATCTCTCCCTTTGGAATTGATGGAAATATACTATATTATCACATTATACTATTCTAGTACAATATGAAATACAATTGTTGAGATTTATCAAATTACCAAATATTTTGTTTTGATAACCGATAAAATCCCTGACCGCCGGTAAGCTCTGTGTAAGCTTAGATTTGATTCTGACAACTTTCCTTTTTATTCTTCTGATGTGTTGTAACCTTTGTTGGTGTCAATTTTCTCTTTGACTGTTCTGCTTCTTTGATGTCTCTATCTTTTGTTTGCAAATTTTATATCAATTCTCTCCCTTTGGATATGATCTCTCCCTGTTTGGAGTAATCTGATAATGAATAGTTTCTGATGATAATATGGAAACATTCTCTCCCTTTGACAACAATGCCAAACAAATATTTTACAAATATCTGACATTCTATAAACCAATTTCTTCTTTCCATAATATATTCCTTGAATTTCCCTTATCCATAACAATCTGCTCTAGTGCTTGGTTCTGATATATACCTTTTTGTATATAGATGTAGCATTGAAGTTTAGCTTCTGCTTGCATCAATCATGATTGATATTTTGATAATATATTATTGATGCAGCCTTTAGTCCTTTTACTGACTGGTAGACATGGGTTTTACCCCTAGTCTTTTCCTCAGGTACTCAAATGTATCCTTTGGTAGTAGCTTGGTGAAGATATCAGCCAATTATTCTTTTGATTGCACATATTCAAGTATTACTTCTTTCTCTTGAACTTGTTCTCTTAAGTAATGATACTTGATGGAAATGTGTTTAGTCTTTGCATGCATGACTGGATTCTTGGAAATATTTATTGCACTGGTGTTGTCACAATAAATAACTACTAGCTCTTTGATCTTCTTATGCATACCCTCTAGCAACTATTTGATCCATCCAATATTCAAGAAGTTTGCAATAGCAACAACATATTCTACTTCTGCAGTAGACTGAGAGATACATCCTTACTTCTTGCTAATCCATGTGACAAGTCTATCATCCATAAAGAATGCTCCTCTAGTTGTGCTCTTCCAGTCATCAAGCTTTCTAGCCCAATCAGTGTCGGTAAACACTTCTAGTTCAAATTTTCCTTCTCTTCTATATCATAAGCCAAATTCCTCAGTATTCTTCAAATTACTTATAATTCTTTTCACAGTAGTTATATGTGATTCCCTGGGGTTAGCAGAAAATCTAGCAACAATTCCTACTGCATGTGCAATATCTGGTCTAGTGTGTACAACATACATGATTTTCCCTATCATGGATCTGTATAGAGTCTGTTTTACCTCTGTTGTCTTGTCTTCCTTTGTTAATTTTCATCTAGTAGCCATCAGTGTTCCAATAGGTTTGGAATCTTCCATCTTGAATATTTTTAGAACTTCTTTGATATATTTGGACTGTGTAATGAAAATACCTTCACTTTGTTGAATGATCTGCAGACCAACAAAGAACTTGATCTCTCCAAACATAGACATCTCAAATTCCTTGCTTGTCTCATTAGAAAATGATTTGCATAACATATCATTGCCTCTAAATATGATGCCATCAACAAATATTTTAGCAATCAAAGTGTTAGCATTAGTATTTTCTTTCAAATAAAGATTACTATTCTCACTAGTCCTTATGAATCCAATACTTATTAGATATGAATGAAGTCATTTATACCTGGCTCTAGGAGCTTTTTTTAATCCATACAAGGCTTTGTGAAGTCTACATACCATGTTCCTCTTGTCTTGATCCACAAACCCTTCTAGTTGTTCAATGTATATCTCCTCTTCAAGTATTCCATTTAAGAATGCTGACTTGACATCCATTTGATATACTTTGAATCCTTTGTATGCAGCATAAGCAATTAGAATTCTTACTCCTTCTATCCTTGCAATGGGTGCAAAGGTTTCTCCATAGTCTATACCTTCCTCTTGTGCATACCCCTTGCATACTAGTCTTGTTTTGTTCCTTGTGACTTCTCCATTCTCGTTCAGTTTGTTTCTGAATATCCATTTTGTACCAATGACATTCTTGTCATCTGGTCTTGGCACAAGTGACCATGTCTTGTTCCTCTCAATCTATTCAATCTCATCATTCATAGAACTTATCCATTCTTCATTATCTAGTGCAGCATTGATAGACTTTGGTTCAAACTCACAAATTAATCAATTTGAGTTTAAAGACTTACTCCTTGTTCTTGTACCATCTTTCTTATCTCCTATGGTCTATTCCTCTAGATGGTTCTTTCTTACATATCTTGCAAGTATAGGTACAACTCTTTGCATATCAGCTTGATCTTCATTATTTTGCACATTATTTTGATCATCATCCTGACCATCAGTAACAACATTTTGACCGTCAGTTGCAACATTCTATTGTTATGGATTTATGCACTGTTGCTCAGGTAGAGTTGTGGGTTCTTCACAATATACAAACTTTTTGTAGTCTTCTAGTTCTTTGGTGCTTTCCAGCTCATTCTTTTATGCAAATTCATCAATCTTTACATTTGCACTTTCAACTATTTTGTTAGAAGCCTTGATTAGACATTTAAAAGCTTTGCTTTTGGTAGAATACCCCAGAAAAATACCTTCATCACTTTTGGCGTCAATATTTCCATTTCTATCATCTTTTAAGACATAGCATTGACTCCCAAATATTTTGAACTTACATTGGGTGTTTTACCATACCATAGCTAATAAGGAGTCTTCTTTGAGTCCTTTTTCAATTGCACTCTGGTAAGTGTATAAACAACAGTGCTAATAGCTTCTCTCCAGAAGATCTGGGTGATGTCCTTCTCTATCATCACTGTTCCTATACAATCAACTATTGATCTATTCCTTCTCATAGCAATCCCATTTTGTTGTGGTGTTCTTGGTGGAGAAACCTATCTTTTTATACGATGCTCATTACAGAAATTAGTGAATTCATCTGATAGAAATTCTCCTCCTCTATCTGATCTCAAACATGTCAGATCCTTACCACTTTGTTTCTCTACCATAGCCTTATACCATTTAAACATCTTGAATGCTACAGATTTTTCTTTTAGAAACATGACTGTCATCATTCTAGAATAATCATCAACAAAGAGAATAAAATATCTATCTCCATAATAGCTCTTTGTCCTCATAGGTCCACATAAATAAGTATGCACTAATTCTAGAATATCATCAGATGTATGGGTTTTGCTTTTGAAACTAGACTTTGTCATTTTACCTTTTTGACAATTTTTGCACATGATGTTGTCTGGCTTTGTCATTGTCGGTAAGCCTCTTACACTTCCTTTCCTGCTTATCTTCATCATGTTTTCAAAGTTCACATGACAACCTTTTGTGCCACAGCCATATGTCTTCATTTCTAGTCATCAAGCAAGTGGGGTTTGTATCATCCAGATAGAATAAGTTACCTTTGGTCTGTTCACCAGTACCAATCAGCGTTCTTGATTCATTGAAGATCTTTGCCTTCTTGTTCTCAAATGCTACTTTATGACCTAAATTATTCAGGTAAGAAACACTCAACAGTTTATAATTCAATCCTTTTACCCAATAAGCATTTTCACTTTTAATCAGGTTATTAAACATTACTGTTCCTTTACCTTCAATTTGACAAGGAGAATTATTTCCCATTCTTACTGTACCACCTTTATAGTATTCAAAAGTGTTAAACTGTTCTTTGTCACCGGTCATATGGTGAGTGCAGCCACTAGCTATAATCCAGATATCATTTTTACTAATCTTAGGTATGAGTGCAGTTTCTTCATACCTTTCATCTTCATCTAAATTGTCCTTCATAGCTACAAACACTATCTCAACATCATCATCTGGTTCGGTGTTAGTATCTTCATCTTTGTAGGCAACTAGATAGCTAGCCTTCTTGCCTTTGTCCTTGTAATCTTGGGTATCACTTCTTTCTGATTGTCGGTAATGTCTGTAATCTTTGTTATCACCTCTGTCAGATTTCTTCTCAAAAGATCTGTTATCACTTCTGTCATCTTTTCTTTTAGGACATCTTGTAGCAAAGTGTCCAATCTCTTTACAATTAAAACATACAAGTGGTAACTTACCTTTGTATTTACCTTTGCCTCTTAGCATTCTTCTTTCCATGAGTGCTTCAATTTCACCTAGATCTTCTTCTTCACTTTCTCTTTCACTGTCTCTGCTAGACGAGTGTCTCTGACTAGATTTTCTTATTCTCACAGAAGACTTGATTGTAGACTCTAAGCTTGGTAAGACACTATTATCAAAGTTATTCATCTCAAATGAAATCTGTCTACCAATCAAGTTATCAAGAGTGATTGTATTATTTGATACTGCTCACATTTCTTGAATAGCAGAGACTCTAATAGCATATATGGGCAATAAGGTTCTTAGGATTTTACTTACCACTATCTCCTCTTCAAGTGTACCTCCAACACCTTGTATAACATTGACTACTTCTTTTATTCTTGTGTTGTACTATGTGATATTTTCACATTCTTTCATTCTAAGATCATCAAACTTTCCTCTAAGGCTTTCTGCTTTGGCTCTTAGAACATTTGCATCACCACCATGTACAAGTTTCAACTTGTCCCACATTGTCTTTGCATTTTTGCAATCTTTCACATCCTCAAATTCAGCATTAGAGAGTGAGGCTGAAAGCTCTATAACCATGCAGTTATGTTCATGCTTTACTCTCAATTGATCTAGTATCAATGGACCTGTAGGAAACACATATTTAGTATCTAAGTATTGGGTAATATCATTTCCAATACCTGATAAGTGAAGCTTTATCCTGCTTTGCCATGAAGTAAAGTTGTCCTTGTTCAACTTGGGCACATTTCATCTTGTGATCTTTTACTTAGGTCTTGAAACCTACCTTCTAAGCACACAAGCTCTGATACCAATTTTTAGTAATAACTAAGAGGGGGGGGGGGGGGAATCANCTAAGAGGGGGGGGGGGGTGAATCAGTGGCCTTAATAATTTGTCCAAATTAAACTTTAATCCACCAATCAGTACTTCTCTCAAATTATTTAGTCCCTACAAGATGTATGCCTTTGAAATACTTGAAACAAATAACTATCTGTCGGTTACCTTGTCTGCCCTTGTTCTCCTTGATAACTGATAAGAAGTAAACTATATTTACTGATACTCAGTAAATATACAGAGTATACCAGTCAATCCATAAATGCATATGTAGAATGTGAAACAATAAAGTAATAAACCATACACACATAACACAAGGATTTTAACGTGGAAACCCTGTTAAGGGAAAAAACCACTGGGACCGGTACCCCAAATTTTCACTCTTCTGAAGTGAGGCCGATTAGGAGCCAACCCTATTAAAGGTTACCAACACATAGTTAAGTGCAACCTTGTTAGAGGATTTTTATACATAGGTTGTCACTTAGTATCTGGCATCTACGCTACCACCCTTGAATCAGTCTCATGACTGTCAATAGGCTTTATGGAAATCTTACTACCATCCTTGAATCAGCCTCCTTCTGAGACTGTCAATAGGCTTTAGGTAAGACCGGTGATACTATCATGAGTCAACCTTCTGGTAATCTGTTAGGATATACCTCAATTACAAAAGACTATTAAGTCCTGCTCTGCTAAGAGACTTAATGCTTCAATGGCTAAACTGAAACAAAATGACCTATTTCTAATGCACTTGAATTATAGATTTTCAGATCTATTTACTTACAATATCTTTCTGATCAATGTATTAATTCAATTCCTTTGTACTTAACTCTTTCTACTCTGTGATGTTGTGCTTCACTCTGTGTCAGTGTCTGCAGAATTCTTTATCTCTCCCTTAGCTTGATTGATCAGGACTGCATGAAGTTTTTTCTTCATCAGTTTCTCTGTAACCTCTTCTATCAGTTCACTCCCCCGTGTATCTGATTTCTTGCTTCTAGGAATGAATTATTCTTGTCTCTTATATAGACATGATATTCCTTAATTCTAGGTTCTTGATTCTTGGCATGTAAAACAATCCAGCCAAATTGATTTGTGGCTTTTAACTCCTAATTTATCTGGTAGTTATGTTCTTGCCAACTGTACAAATCACTTACTTAACTATGGTCAAATAAAAAAAATAAAAAAACCAATGAAATCTATCCTTTAGCTCTGCCAGCTAGATATTTTGTCATTTTCTAATCTCTCTATTATGTCGGTCAATTCTGCAGTTCGTCGCCGGTGACAGCTGCTAGTTCTGTCGGTGTAACTTTAGTTAGCTTCAGGATCTCCATCCGTCAGGCATCATTGGATCTTTCTCATAAGGAAACACTATTTTTATCTCATCAGGAATCCTATGATTCTACTTCATTAGGCAACACTGTCTTCTGCTCGTCGGGCATTACTGTGACTTTATCTCTGTCTTTACCGATGGTGTGCACTCCGCTGGTGTAGTCTGTTAGTGAATACTTGAATTTTATGCATTATTGAAGGCATAACCTTTATTCCATTGATTCTTTGAAGTCTTTGGCATTATGTATATGACCATACAAATGATATCAAGTTGACATCAATGACAATACAAACCATTAACTAATTTAATATCTTGCATCATCTTCAACTTAATATAGTGAACCATTTAATCAGTTATATGTCATCATGATGTAGTTAACAATATTTTTATTTTTGTTTCTACACACAAATAATTATGATTATGCACTTTGGACAATATATTTTGGCATATGTGATACACCTATCTTCAAATGTTCATGATTTTTTGTACTCCAAAAGGATTTCTTTATTGGTCTGGTAGCTCAGTCTACCAATTACTTTGTTTTTTAAGAATAGGATAGTTGGTTAGTTGGTCAACCCTTGATTATTTAAATGTTTTTGGTTACGATATGAAGCGTATAATATCAAGTGGATGTTGTTTGTTGTTGCACCAAATGATTGACCTAAAAATTCTTGATACAACCACTTGACTTATACAATCATGAGACGCAATTAAGACATGTCACAAACTACCGCTACATTGTACAACATAAGGAGACCAAGGGAACACACATTGCAACAATCCCCCCAGTGCAAGAACATGGTTTGAATGCCTAACCTTGTCTTTGATACCAATTTTTGTTTTTCATTGCACCAAACGATTGACTTAATAATGCTCAATATAAATACTTGACTTATATAAGCACGGGAGGCAGTTAAGCTATGTCATGAACCGCTATTGCATTGTACACCACAAGGATATGAATGGTACACACCTTGAAGTAGTGGATATGATTTTGATAAATTTTTAAGCTGATGTGTAGAAACTAACAGGAAATATATTTAGAATGAAATGTGTAGAGATTTACCTCAGTTGATTACTTGGTTCAAAAATGTTTAGCCTACATTAAATAAGTGTTAAACTCCATGTTCGGCCCAAAAGGAGGAAAACACAACTAAGAGAGGGGGGAGGGTGAATCAGTTGTACAAACTTAATAATATTTATCTCACTTAAACCATTTACAGATCTGAAAGATAAATATTAATGCAAGATCCACAACACATAACATAGAAGACAAAGATTTGTTCACGAGGAGACCTATTTAAGGGAAAACCATAATGGGAGTCAAACCCACTAGATAATTGTACTCTGTTAGAAGTAGTGTCAGGTTAAAAGAAAATAAATACACAAGGTAATGCACATGCATTCATAGGCCCACTGCCTAGAGAATACTTCTCACAATACAATGATTTGGCCCTCAGTCAGGTTCACTGATCAATTCTAAGAACAATTCACAGGGGTGGACAAACTATCCAATATCTAAACTGAATTATAGCATATGAAATTCTAATATAGTTCCAATGAAGTATAATCTCCTCCTTAATTAAAAAATACAAATATCTTCGCATATACACCACAACAACACACACCACAATCATAGAATGATTTCCCATTATATACATATCATGTAATCAATAATTCATCAACAAGGTTGGCTATGACCTATAAAGAAGAATGATACAAATGTTATGCTAAGACTACAAGGAGATCCAAATAAAGTTGGCCAAAATTAGATAGGATCCAAAACAACATCCTCGAACATCCAAAACCTTCACCAAAATTGTGCCAAGAATCACAACACATTACTCCACCAAGTTCGCCAAGACTTAAATAGAGAAACGCTAGCACACTAGTAAATCACCACATCCAATCACTTTTGATCAATGTGATATAGAAAAAAGGTCAAAATATAATTCGTCAATACCAAATAGAAACAAGAATATCTTCTTGAATATTCTCAACATCTCAAACTCATAAACCAAACTCATCTCTGCATTTAATACCAAAAATTCAGAACATAGAACTATGTCTCATCAAAATGATAACTTGTTGAGCTCAGAATCATGAAAAACACTAGTTTAGGAACCAACAGAAAGTCCCAAATACATCACTAGCTTTACAACACCTAAAACATCAACATTGATCCTCACCAAAGTAAAAAACTCAACCTATGACACAACATGAGCACTGAAATGTATTCACTATATAGATCAATGATATCTTTATCATACTGTCACCCAGATTTTTGCAAACCTCTATAGACCAAATATAGACACCTCTGAACCATACCTTAGGATCGCAACACAAGATATTCAATATAGCACCTGAAAAACCAAAATCTTCTTTATTAGACATACTGAATACACTATCTGCAACAAAAATTAGTATGTTGACATTAATGATAAAATATTAATATCAACGCGCACAAACACCGAACTCTGACATGCTCAAAAATCTTCCAACCATCTCCCACTATGTCATTGATGGAAAAATTTTATCTAAAAAAATAATCAATGCACAAATACATCAATATATCCACCTAATCACTTTGAATATCCATCTTCAACACAATCTCTCCAAGAACACACATCTCTATTTTTCACACAATCTCCCCCACTTTGAAATCAATGGAAAAGGGTGATGCAAGAGCATCATGGCTACAAGGGTCACCTCATGATCTTGTGGCTACTAGGGTCACTATCAAGACCTAAGGAGGAATTGAAGACCTATGAGGACTAAAAGGTCTCAAAACAATTGTAATCTAGGCTATTAGTGCCTATGGAATGTAATGGATTCCTAAAGAGTCAATGTAATGTATAATTTACATGATAAGGAAAATAGCCCTATAAGGGTCATTATGTAATGGGAAATGGGAATTAGTGGTATTTAATATGTTTGATGGAATCAAAAGCATGTAATATGACTTGAATGGTCATAAGAATAATGTAATAAGGGTAGTTGATAGAGGTACACAAAGGTGTGCTTGCACAATCCTTTATCTAGGACTCTACTTGTCCTAGCCTTACCTAGATCCTAAGCTCACTTCTAGGACCTTAATATTATTTTCTCTAATGGCCTAAGACTAACCTAGCTCAACTCCAAGATTTATCCTCTTTGTGCTTCACCTTGAGGGATCACTATCATTAAGGTTACTTCAAATCTTCATTCTATCTTGGATGACTCCAAGTGCAATCTCTTCATAAAAAAATCACAAGTGTTGTACGAGGTGTATCAAACATTGAAACAACTAATTGAAATGCTTATGAATCCATTGGAATGGGAAATAAAGCCTTAATCAATCAAGTTCAATATTGACTCTCCTTTTAGTCCTATTAGGCCTAATTGCTCAATTAGCCCTACATAGAGGGTTTTTCTCAATTATTTTTCCAAACTTCCAAATAACCTCAAAAACTAACTTGAGATCCAGATACCCTTTTCCAAGACCTTGAATATTTTTGTGTTCTTAGGCTCCTAGGTCATCTGTATAGTGGATTCCTGAAATGTAGGTCTAATAGGGCTAATTAGGCTAAAAATATGCACTCCATTTATTTCTACTTAGAAATATAGCTACATGGATTGGAAAGGGCATAATCTCACTTTTAGGTGTCGATAGAAGTACTACCTCTCTGAAACCACAATTATTTTGGAGAACTCACTCATCCCCCTTCAAATGTACACATGTTTCTCTCTATCAAACCACTAACCGGACACTCAAAGCTCGCTTAGGACATGACTTTAAAAATAGAAAACTGGCTCTTCAAACCTCCTACCTACATATTTACAATGTACAGAGCCTCCCCTACCATATTAATCTAGATCTAGATGATTTTCATGGTTTTATTCTATGGGGGAGCCATGAAATAAAAAACTGCCTAATCTACACCAACAACTAGACTAATTACAAAATAATTTACTAAGCTAAACAAATGAACTCAAAAAAACTATTCTAATGAACATAAATTACTTAGGATTATGTCTAATATGCATAAAAAATACTAAATTTCACACTTCAATCCATATGATCACATTCACACTCAATGCAAGTTCACTCTTGTTGAAAACCAGAACACAAAGCTTTCATTCACTTCCAAAATTACACTTCTCCACACAATGCCTCGGGAAATGGGATATATTTTTCCTTAACATGCCATGTCCATGATTCTAGGCCATTATGGAAACTACCCATCATTTTTCCTTGAAGGGAATCCATTTTTTCCAGGTGTTGTCATGCAACATAAAAAGTTGCTAAATTATTGTCAAGCAACATTATGACAACATTAAATCTTTTGGTATAATTGTAGTTAAGGGTCTCTACTCAACCTAGAATGGTGTAGAATGAATCTAGGAACCATTTTAGGAACTATCCTACCCTTTCCTAAGCCTTAAAGGCTTTTAAACACTTTCAAACCCATTTTCCCACCTTAGGTCTAATCTAGCTCTAACAACAAGAAAGCAATAAACATCTACGTTGGATTGAACCTAGTCTAATACACCTAGGAACACTCTTTGAAAGACCTTATAAGGTCATATTTAAAACCTAAAACCACTGCAAAATCTTAGGGACTAGATTTAACCTAGGTGCTCCTGCACCATCTTCCCCAAATAGAATCATTCAATCCACCCTTGGATTGAGCAAGTCGGTATCAATGCCCAACTTTTTGAACTCTATCTCCCTGATTTATGTAGCATCTACATCTATTTTTCCATGTTGCTTCACCAGATGTTCTTTATACTCCTTCTTCCTAGTCTATTTGTAGACTCTCGAATCTAATATTTGGTTTATTTTCTTGGATGGTTTAGATGGTAAGTTGAGTTACTCCACCTCCTGTATGAACTCAGTTAAAATATATTCTATATCTAGTATTGGTCCTTTGTATAAGACCAAGTCTGCTACATTGAACACCAGAGATAAACAAACATCCTCTGGAAGTTCTACATTGTATGCATTAGTGCCATATTTGGCCAGAATAGTACATGGGAAAATTCTTCTCATTTGTAGCTTATGAGGCACTCCTTTCTACAATATTTCCTTGTTGAGATGGACCATCAATAGATCCCCAACTTGGAATTGGACATCCCTCTTTCTTTCATCCACCTGGCTCTTTATTTTCTCTGTATTTTCAGTCAATGTCTTCCTCACTATCTCATGCACTTCTTTCATAGAATGTGCAAAATCTTCTGCATAGCCACTACCCTTGGCTCCATCTTTTAGATCTCTAAGATCAAATATTTCTCTAGGTTGTAAGCCATAAAATATCTCAAAAGGACTCTTACCAGTTGTCATATTCACAGTATCATTATAGGTATATTCTACCTATCCAATGAGTTGGTCCCAAGCTTGACCGTACTCCTTAGTGAATCATCTTAGGAGGTTACCTAGACTCCTATTTACTACCTCAATTTGGCCATCATTCTAAGGATGATATGCAGACCCAAAATATAAATTGGTTCCTAGCTTTTTCCATAAGGTCTTCCAAAAATGACTCATGAACTTTGTACCTCTGTCTAACACTATGCTCAATGGTAACCCATGAATTATGACTACATCTTTGAAGAATAGGTCAGCTATTTAACTAGCATCATGGAGTGCTTTGCATGGGACAAAAAGTGTCATCTTACTAAATCTATCCACAATAACATAGATGTTATCCATACCCTGTTTGGTCTTTGGAAATCCCATAACAAAATCCATGCTTAAGAATTCCCATGGTGTACTTGGGATGGGAATAGGTTGGTAAAGGCCTACATTGGAAGATGTACCTTTTTCTTTCTGACATACAACACAATGTTCTACATACTTCCTAATGTCCAAATTCATATCAGGCGGAAAGTAATACCTCTGCACTAAATCTTGGGTCTTGTTGACACCAAAATTCCCACTAAGTGCACCATTGTGCTTCTCTTGAATTGGATTTTCTCTTATAGATCCTCTAGGAACACATAATTGACTTCCTTTAAACAATAGATCACTCTGCAAAGTATAATCAAAGAATTCTCTATGAAAATGATTCTTGTATTCTTGACATACCTTATGGATGTCTGCAAAGTCTCCATCTTCTACATATAGGTCTTTGAATCTCTCAATACCCATGCTCTGCAGGTGTATCTCTTGTAATGTCAAGGCTCTTCTACTTAAGGCATTTTCTACCTTATTTTTTAATCCCTTCTTGTGCTTGATGTTGAAAGTGTAGGCCTGCTAATATTCTACCGACTTTATATGTTTATGACTGAGCTTATCTTGTGATTTCAGGAAACTCAGTGCTTGGTTGTCTGAAATGACTACGAAATCCTTTGGGAGAAAGTAGCTCCTCCACTTCCTCATCACTTGGACTAGAGCATACATCTCTAGGTCATAAGAAGAGTAATTCTTCTTGGCTTCACTTATCTCTTCACTATGGAAAGTCACTGGTCTTCCCTCTTGGCTCAAGACAAAACCAATAGCCACATTTCTAGCATCACACTCCACTATGAACAACTTCTCAAAGCTTGGTAAAATCAAGATTGGTTGAGTAACAATCTTCTTTTTGAAAAAATCAAATCCATGGTTAGCTTTCTTAGTCCACACAAACTTAGTTTTCATCCCACCTTTAATAGTATCTAACATAGGAGCACAAATTAAACTGAATTTCTTTATGAACTTCCTATAATATTGAGTTAATCCATGAAAACTTCTAACTTCTATTTTTCTTCTTGGACTAGGCCAATTTATAATGGCTTCCACTTCTATTGGATCCATCTTTAGATTGCCTTGAGATAACACAAACCCAAGATACACTAGATCTTTCTTCATGAATTCAAACTTTTCCAAATTTATCATCAAATTCTCCTCATGTAGCTTCTTGAAAACTATTTGCAGATGTCTGAGGTGTTCTTCTTTGGTCTTACTATAGATGAGTATATCATCTAGAAACACTACCAAAAATTTTCCTATGTAGTCTTTAAGGACTTCATTCATGAGCCTCATGAATGTAGATGGGGCATTAGATAGTCCAAATGGAATTACAAGCCACTTATATAAACCTTTTGTGGTTTTGAAGGTTGTCTTCCATTCATCCCCTTCATTAACTCTGATTTGATGGTATCCACTCTTTAAGTCAATCTTTGTGAAAAAGTTGGCTTCTCCTAGATAGTACATTAGGTCTTCTATCCTAGGGATAGGGAACCTATATCTAATGGTAATCAAATTTATTGCTCTAGATTTAGTAGATAGCCAATAAGTTCCTCCCTTTTTGGGTGCTAAGATAGTGGGTACAACACAATGACTAATACTTTTCCTAATGAGACTTTGGCTTAGGAGTTCTTGGATTTACTTATCTATTTCCTGATTTTGTTGAGGATTCATTTTATAGGCTAACTTATTAGGAAGGTTAGCTCCTTGGATAAATTCTATTTGATGACTTACAGTTCTCCTAGGGGGTAGGGTTGATGGTTGTCCATCACTCACAATGCCTTCATACTTCTGCAAAATCTCATGCACTTCTTTAGGAAATTCTATCTTCTTGACTGCCTTGTCTACACTTTCTTCTTTTGGTTTTAATACAAGTGCAAAACCAAATCCCTCTCCTTCTCCTAAGACTTCTAAGAACTCCTTCTCACTAACCATAAGAACATTTGGGCCTGTAGACTTCATCTCTCCATCCTCTAATAGCAACTGTATTTTGAATATCACATTGTCCTTCTTGAAAGAATAAGAATTATTTTCTCTACCATGCATGGAATTTTGGTCAAATTGCTATTTCCTACCAAGTAGCAGGTGACATGAACCCATAGTTATGATGTCACACAACACCTTGTCTTTCTATCTCCCAATGGATAAGTCCACCCATTCTTGTTCATTAACAAGGACATGTTGTCCTTTGCTCAACCAATTGAATTTCTATGTGTTGGTATGGGGTATTCTCTTCATATTCAATTTTTTGACTACCTCCTCTAATTCTATCTTATTAGTATACCCTAAGTCTATTATGACTCTACAAAATTTTCCCATCATCTTGCATTTCACTCTAAATAGTGATCTCCTTTGACTAGGTTCCTCTTTCACTGGCTCCTTAATCAGTTTCCTCCTCATCATTAAGTTCTCACCTTCCTCTGACTCTAAGAGTATCTCAGGGTGTTTTCTTCATGTTGGTTTCTTTTTATGTTGCAATAAAAACAATAATAACCTCTTATTCTTATTACTATTTTATAGAGGAGCCACCTACAAATATTTGTTCATGCAAGAAAAGGACCAACTAACAAGCACTCTCATAATAATTCTACTCTTTAGGTCCTGCTACAACAAGGGGGGATACCCTGTAATACATTCTGATATGTCTTATATGGTACTATCAAGTAGTAATCTCACAATGACTCAACATAACCGGGAGATACTAGATAAATGGCTAATTACCCATTGAACATCAACCATGAAATGGAGCATGAGATAAGAATTCACAAAAAACTTGCACAAATGTAGACTTAATGGATTTAAATGTTTGTTTATAGGTAAACATAGCCAATATGCAACTAGATATGAAATAATATGGAAATTTTTAACTTTAGATCAGTGCTTTATCCATTGGGCTATATTCTGACTCAGATACAATATATTGAAATCAATATTCACCAAAGATTTTAGATCATAACACAATTATCCAAAACCCCTACTACTAATAAAATCCTAGCATGTGTCAAATGAATCTATGTATTAATCAAATCCTAATTTAATCTAATCATATATCAATACTCTCAAACAAGTACATAAACATAGAGAAAAATATGCTAATCAATGAGAAAATTCATAACTCACAAGACACATAACACAGGAGAGATTGGAATCCGGATCTTTGTATTAAATTCAAAAAATCTTATTCTAGTATACAAAAATTACTCAAAGATAACCTCTTCAATAACCTGCAAAAGATCTCTTAGTTTTATTTCTGACTTCTTACACTATCTAGTACAAATTATACTATATTTTCCCTCTTGACTGAAAACTTTACAAATTGTTTACAATCCAAATTTTCCAGCCCTTTCCAATGATCTTGCGAATCCTTTTACAGAATAGGATTGCAACAAGATACAGATCATTTGGAATAAGGAAAAAACAAATGACTCAGTAAAATGACAAAATAACTAATGAAGTGGTAACCAGTTTTTTACAATAGATATTTAACATATTTTGTCTCCTAACCGCTTGGTACTTGTAACTGCTTCAAAGTTGTTCGGAAGCAGCCACCTGGAGTTTCTTGTCTTTGATATTGGTGATGTAGGATCTTCATCTTTACCTATATCATCTATTATGTTGGGTCTAATTGTCCACTTGCATATTGTCACCTTCTTCTTAATCAACAATAATGTACATGTCATTCTAGGAGGTATACACCTCATCACTTGGCCAGGTGAAGCTAATGACTTCATCCTTTCTGTTGTTAATCTCTTTCCATTTTACACTTGCCTTCTCAATTTCTTCTGACTAAAATTCAAAAAATGCTCTGGCTTTACCGACTATCTCAACAGTTTGAACAAACAATAGTTTACTTTCTAGAGTAATAATGCTATTGGTTCTTATTACTATTGCCTCATTCATTTGTCTGTGCCATAGTACTTCATTTTTTATATCACCACTCTTCTTAAAAATATTGGGAAACATCTCATATCGGTCCTTTTAATGTTCCTTTCTCAAATCTATTATCTTCCTGATGATGATGCTCCTGCTTATGTCCATTTCCATCAGTCTTTTGACACATTTATAAGTACCAGTCAAAAAAATGTAAACATTGTTTTCTTTTTTGCATGTGGTATGAAATAATTTCAATTCTCCTTTCTTTTCATTCCATATATCAACCATTTGATCCCATTTGTCCTTATCTACACTGTATTCATTCAATATGTTGAAAATTTTCTTCCCCTGTGAATAAATGGCAGTAGGAACTAATTCATGAGTGCAATGCCTGAGGGTGTTATGGATCTTGTTAGCATACTTCTATTTTACCCATGCCTCTACTTCTTTAAATTTTGAAGACTGTTCAACCCACCCCTTCTTTGATTGTTCTAGCTTAGTTCTTTTAGCAATCAATATTTCTTTCTCTTGTTCCAATTCCTCTTGTGTGGTAGGATTTGATAGTGCAGGAGAAGGAGGGTAAGTTATGATTGGGATTGATTATGATTGTTGGTGAGGATTTTGTGTGATCATCCTTTGAGGTATAAACTAAACTATTTTCTTTCCTTAAAGGAAGGTAATCTTATTGTCCTTTTCAATGGACTTGATCCTCTCATTGTTATATGCCTTCATAACTACCTCATATTTTTCCCTCAGGCTCTTGAGTTCATCTTCTTGTTTCTCAGCTACCTTTAAGATCAATTTTGTTGTTTCCAGAGTGAGGTTAGCTACTTCTACCCCTGAGGTGTCCGATATTGTTTTCACCACAAGACTACCTATGTGTTTAGCCTGATCACCTTCATCAGTTCTCTTTTTTTCTTTCCTCTTCAAATAGTATATCACCAGTCCTACATGATCTTCACTAAACTTGGCACCAATTGATGTCCCGCTGGTGTGCACTGGTTTGGTTTCTTTTCTCACAGCATCAAATATGATGGCATCAATAAGATCCCATTGAGGTAAGATAAGGATTCCTTCTTTCTTCACTAACTCCCTACCTTCTTCAGGGGTGATCTTATGAAATTTTTCCATCATCTCCTATTTTACTTCTTTTTCAATGTCATCCTTATCTCTGTTAGGTTGATCCTCTTGTAACTTCTGACATTTTTGTCTAAATTCATCAATGTGAATTCTCCATAGGAATTCGATGAAAGCCCTAGCCTTAAAAAAATCAACATCAGATAAAAAATTATCACTGGCCTATTTGGTTATAGGGTCTATCTCTTTTCCAAAAAATTCTTCTAATGTGAGATCCAATGCTACATCCTTGATTGCCTCTAACACTCCCTCTTGTAACTCCTAGGCTGTGAAAAAAATGTTTCTAGTATTTCCCATCCTTACCAATTGTTTAACAATGCTTTGGTCATCCATACCCAGGGGAGACTAACAAGGGGAATAGATATCACCCTGTTGTTGCTCCTTTTCTTCCACCCTTTACCTCTTTGGGGATGGAAATGTCTAGGCACTGGTATCCATTGGCCTTTTTCCATTTTTCTCAAATTCCTTTTCATTTCTGGGAAGAATTTTTCTATAAACCCTTTGCTGGTAGACTACATATCTACCTAGTGGGACAACCCTACCCTATGACATTCTGCTCAGAATAGACTTAGCCTTTTCTAGCTCTATTTCCATCACTTTCTTTTAATTTTGATCTACGGCTTGCATTATGTCCTCAAACATGCTCATTAGAGATTCTATTTTCTTTTCCCAAGATGAAAATACCTTTAAGGGGTCATATGCCCTGTCAAAATTGTGGATTAAATCTAAAGATTTTTTATAGGCTAGCCAATTCTCCTTTATAATCTCTTGTTCCATTAGATCATACTCATTTCTTATTATATCTTCTGGGAAGTTGAATTGATGATCTAATGACTCTTGTGAGGGTAGGGAAAATGCTACCTTTAATTTTACCAGTTAAGGATTCCTCTTGCAATCCACCTAACTATCTAAGAAGCTCTGCTAGACTAGTCTTGAGTGGCACTCTATAAGGGAGGATATTTGGAATTCCCCTAAAGCCATAAACCTTAATGACTATTGAGCCATGGTACAAAATGAAATCACCCCAATTGTGAACAATTTTCAATTCTAGAGCATATTCCAATGGTCTCAAAAGTCTCAGTACATCTAAATTAATCCTAGGGTTTCCCTTACACAATAATGCTCAAGCCTAGAGGCAAAAGATCTATCAAAATTTATGAAATTAGCCTCCTTCCTGTCCCAATACAAGTCAGTACTCCACAATAGAACAAGCAGATCCTCATCATCTTGAAACTTGGTGAGCTCCATTTCTTCTTCAAAGTAGTTAGAATTATTAAACAAAATCATATGCATCATCATGGATTACCACCCCATCGGCCTAAATATCTTAGAATCCTTAATTCCTATCAAACCTTGATGCATCAAGTCAGCAATATAAGTAGCATAATAAAAAATAATAGACAAGTGAGGATGCAAAATTTGAACAACCATAAGCATAAAATGGACAGGCATCATTGTTTCCTCATCCTCTCCCAACACATTGCACAAGGCACTATACATTCCCCTAGCCTTACTATTAAAATAGTCTAGTTTGAAAGGCTCTGGTGTATTAGGGCCTACTACAATCAGACCCCCTATCTTGTTAAAATATCCTTTCAAGGCCTAATTCTTGTAGTATTCCTTCTGATTTTGATATAGCTCTTTGAATTGGTCAAAACCAACATCATCCATTTGAACAGACAGGTCACTTAAATTGAAGATTTTTCTGATTTCATCAGCTGTGACATTCAATAGTACATTTCCATCTGTATCTCTTAAGACCCTAGATACTTTATCATATGTTGTGGCTATTACAATTAATAGATCTATATCCATGAACACTCTAGGAACTATCAACTTGCCTACATCTAGATCTCATATATTGCAATCTGGGGAGGGAGCATTTACCTTGCTATAAGTAGTTTTGAACAGATTTAAACTACTTGTGTTGATCTTGGCATCTTTGGCCCATCTACCCATATCATACAAGCCTTCCCCGACTCTAAAATGAGGGTGTACTAGAAAAATTCTCTTAATGTAGGTAGAATCATTTGTAGACCCACTTAATTTTTGTATAAGGTCATCCCATACATTTCTATCTTTGTACTCTACATTCCCCATGAATTCAATCCTAGGGGCCATCTTTTTAACTTAGGGCTTCTTACGGGAATGATTATCAGATTATATCAATAATTATATAACTCTTTGAGAATTCAAAACCCTACTGGAAGCATGAATTTTTACTGTATCATAGAAGACTTACCCATTCTTCAATTTGTCATACAGAGCTCGATATCACTGCAATTTTGATCTTTGCTTCAATTACTTCAACAATTATGGAAGATTCAAGCTTGAGCAATGAATTATATGGCTTCAATCAAATCAGTCTTTCGCATTGAATTTTACTAAAGTGGCCACACACTCTGCAATTAATTCATCTAATTTGAAACTCATGGCTTAACATTTCACTAATGACCACTTTGAGAACTTTGAATTTGGACCGCAGATCTTCAACAGTATCCCCTTCATCAGGCGGCTCTCATTACTTCACAAAAACAACTATTCATTTAGGACACATGTCAAAATGAATTGATCACTTAAACAATAGATCTCATGCATCTTCTTCATAAGCCATTAAGTTAGCCCTACGATCTATCTTAACCTGGCCACAAGTTAATTTACCCTAAGTTTACAAACTGCGGATGCAACTTACCAACTTGGACACACACCGCTTAATGGCTTAGATGCTAGGTCTTTCACATCTTTCTTTTAAGTCATTAAGAAGACCATCCAATCTTTCTGAAACTACATCTTCTTTAACTCATCTCTACATTATATAGGGCCCACCAACTACCATGCGACACCATGACTTAATCACTTATCCTTTAGATATCAATCAATTTTCCTTTAAGCGATTAAGTCAACTGTCAGATCATTTTGCCCTTGCTATGTCTTTAATTTCTTCTTTACAACCTTAGCTGGACCCACTAGGACACATGGCATCATGACTTGATCTCTTAAATGATAGATCATGTTCACTTTGTTATTAAGTGATCAATTCATCCATTAGATCTTCTTTGGATTGTCAACCTTTTAACCTATGAGCACCTTTACTAATAATGGAATACACATCATTATCAGGACACGTAGCATCACAACTTAATGACTTACCTGATAGATCTTGCACATCTTTGGGATAAGAAATTAAGTCATCTGTTGGATCAAAAGGAATCTGTCTGCGCTTTAATCAACAACCATTCACAATACTTGGGCCCGCCAAGTTCCATGTGTCACCACCGCTTAATGGATTACACATTAGATGGTGCACATCTTAGCCATAAGCGATCAAGTCAATTGTCAGATCTGTTCATGCTTTAATCTTCATCAAAATTCTTGCAATAGGGCCCACATCACTCTAGGGACACACATCATTCAGACTTAATGGCTTATAGGATAGAAGTCAATCATTTTGGGAATAAGCCATTAAGTCAGCCATCCAATGAAACAGGATTTTCTCATTGCTTAACATAAACCTTTTCTTCTTGCTAGACCCACCACAGACACATGTCATTATCACTTAATGGCTTATAAGATAGATGTTGATCACTTTAGGATTAAGCCATTAAGTGGGTCGTTAGATCAAAACACATTGGCTAGATAGATAATGGTTTAATAAATCACTTGCAGAGTTTAGACTTAGGGATTAATAAGGGACCACAACGTTAGGATACTTACAAACTATTGAACACAAACCTTTTTTAAAAAGAACACATGCAAGACACATGAATTTAGTGGAAAAAAGGTAACACACAATTAGAAACCACTTCGACGCTTAGGGTATGAGGACCAAATTTTACACTTAGAAGCATGAAAGCAAGGATTTCAAGAATTTACATAAGACCCCTATGGAAAATATAGACCAAGGACTTATTGCTTTGAATTTTTTTTACCAGACCTAACAGTGGCTCTTTCTAGCGATGAATACCTCCTGCATGTATTACAAGAACTTAGAATCTTGGGGGGAGAAGACCAACCTACTGGAAAACAAAACTACTCACACAATAGGAAAACAAACTAAGCTAAGACAAAAAGAGCACACTTGCAGAAACACACTATATATACAATCCTAATGTTCATGGATAATTAGACTTCAAGAGAAGTATAATTTCAAGAACTGTCCATGAACTGGCAGTTCTAAAATGATTCCAGTAAGATCTTTTAATAAATATGAATTTTACCCATACCTTTCATGGACAATATAAGGTCCCAGCTAGATTTGTTCAAACTTTCCATGCTTTCCTTTTTCTTCCAATCTGGTATTCCACATGAGAACATAATATCCCACATCAAACTATCTTGAGACTACCTTCTTATCATACAAGTTTTTTACCTACAATTGAAGCTTAACATTCTTCATAAAAGCTTCCCTCCCGGCTTCATCTAATTCCACCAGGTCATCAATTCTCAATTAAATGTCATTATCAATATCATAATAATATATTTGAACAAACTTGTACATCTACATCAGATTATTTTGGGGCAATCTTTCTTGGATCCCATAGACTGGATCAAAAGGTGCACATCCTATGGCTTTTTTAGATGTCACCCTATCTGCCCAGAAAACCATTGTCAACTTTGAGCCCCATGCCTTCTTGTTTGTATCCAGAACTCTCTTAATAATCTTAAGGAGGCTTTTGTTAGTGGACTCATCTTGGCCATTCCCCTGTGGGTGGTGAGGTGTAGAGTAAGATGTCTGAATGCCATATTCAGCACAAAAATTGATAAACTCCTCAGATTTAAAACACATGGCATTATCTGATATTATCTTCTCTGGGCACCCAAATCTGGTGATTATGTTTTTAATAAAAAATCAATTACTACTTTACTAGTTGATCTTTTAGTGGGGATTGCTTCAACCCACTTAGTAAATTATTTAGTAGCTACAATGATCCATGGATGTCCTCCACTAGAATTAGTAGCTATCTCTCCTATAAAATCAATACCCCATTGCTGAAAAGGGGCTTGAACTTCCACTGGTGTAAGTGGTACATTACCTGAGAATTTTAGCTTACCTGAGAAATGTTGGGAAGCATCATAGTTTTTAACTAGTTGATGAGCATCTTTAAAGATACTTGGCCACCAGAATCCTTCTCTTAAAACCTTATGTGCAGTAGTCTTGGCCATGTAATGGTCACCACACATTCCATTATGCATTTCTTACAGGATCATATCTGCTTGTTCTCTATCAACACATTTTAGTAGAATTCCTTCAGGGTTCCTCCACCACAACTCATCTTTGATCAGGAAAAAAAAAATTGCTTGTAACTTTAATGTCCTTTTCTTATTCTCATCAATTCCCTATGGACAATTCATTCTTTGAAAATAATAAATAATGTTGTTGTACCAATCACAATGGTCAAGGTTACAGATGAAAGTTCTTTGTTCTTCTTTTAGGGTATTGATATGATTTGCATCCAAGTTTGCACTAGCCATCAATTTGGCTAAACCCATCCCTCTAAACAACCTAGTGATTTGGATTTCTATATTAAAATCTGGAATCCTATTGATCCATCTACATCTTTTTCCTGACACCTCTTGTTGAGTAAAGATGTCCTTAACTACTGCTCAGGGGACATATGCTACTACAATAGCACCTATTAAATAACATTTGAAAGATTTCATAGCCTTCACCAATGCATAGGCTTGTTTCTCAGTTATATCATATTTGAGCTCTGCAGCCTATAATGATTTGCTAAAAAAGGCAATAGGTTATTCAAACCCCTCTTCATTTTTCTGCAACAACACAGCAGCAATAGTATGACAAGATGCAAATGAAAAAAATATTCATAGGATTTGAATAATCAGGAGTTCTGAGGACAGGGGCATCTTTAACAGCTTTCTTAATCTCTTGAAAATATTGGGTGACTTCCCCATCCCATTCCATTTTTGCATCTTTCTTCAACATTTTTGAAATTAGCCTACTTTTCTCAGCAAAGTTTGTGACAAATCTTCTGAGAAAATTTACTTGACCAAAGAAAGAATGAATTCCCTTAATATTTCTTGGGATGGGTACTTTATCAATAGAATCTACTCTATCTGGGTCAATTCTAACCCCTTCCTTTGAAACAATGTGCCCCAATAATTTACCTTCTATCACTTCAAAAATACATTTCTTAGGATTTAGAGAGATCCCAAATTCTAAGGCTCTTTCAAAATTTTTTCCAAATGCTCACAATGTTGTTCCTCATTTTTTGAGTAAGTTGTGAGATCATCCTGATAGACCTCAAGAAATTTTTGCAAGAAATATGAGAATGCAACATCCATGGCCCTCTGGAAAGTATCCCCAACATTCATTAAACCAAAAGGCATTATAACATATACATATGTTCCCCATGGTGTGGTAAAAGAAGTCTTAAACTGCTCTGACTCTTTGACCATAATCTAGTTATACCCAGAGAACCCATCCATCATGGACATGAGTTCACATCTAGTGACTCTCTACAACATATTATCCATATTGGGGAGAGCATAGTTGTCTTTTAAGGAATATATATTCAAGTTTATAAAATCCACACACAGCCTGATATCCCCATTCTTCTTCCTGACAAGGACTAAATTGGAAAGTCAGAAAGAATGCCTAATGGGCTTAATTATCCCAACATCTTTCATTTTCTTCAATTCCTGCTCCATTTTGGGCCTTAAGGTGGGATTTATGGGCCTTTTCTTTTTCCTAAAGGGCTTGGTGTCTTCCTTTAATGAGATTTCATGTTGAAATAGATCCTCATTATATACCTTTAGGTCATCATATGTCCAAGCAAAGACTTTTTTGTACTTCCTTAAAAGATTAGTCAGATCCTCCTTAACTTTGGGTGACATTTTTTTACCAATAAATAAATTCTTAGGAACTTCCTCTATTCCCACATTAACCTCCAAACATTCATATTTATTTACACATGTAGAAGAGTATGGTTTATCCTTATTGTCAAAGGCTCTTTCTAAACAAACTAGTCTCTTTGGGACTTTATTTGACTTTAAATGCAATATCTCTTTTCATAAGAAAGTATCTTTTCCATCAATGGTTTTCACATACTAAAATCTATCTCTTTGTTGTGAAGACCCATCTCACAATAAAAGAATCTCAGAATATCTACATCATCATCAAATACTTTCCATCTATCCACATTGTCTGGTATTGAAGGCCTAGTCTGAACTTCTATCTCAGAAATTCTAGAAAAATTAATATCTTTTTGCCTTAGAGAAATGTTGGCCAATAAATCTTCCATCCTATTATGGCTCCTATCCATCTAGTCAATACCAAATGCATCAAAAATTTCTAGCTCATCCTAGACTACATTTCGGTACTGTTTCAATATATGATTCTTGGATGCATATTTGGATCTAATCTAAGATACCACCAATTTAGAGTCTCCAATAACTCTGATGCATTTGATTCCATGTCTTGCAGCTTAGCTAAAACATATCAATAGAGCCTCATATTCTGCCACATTATTTGTACATGTAAACAATAGAGTAAATGAAAATTTGAAGGTTCTTCTAGAGGGAGATATCAACAAAACCCCAGCACTAGCCCCCTCCCTAGAACTAGCACCATCAAAATAAATTACCCATAACTTATTTTGTTTGGATAAATTATTTACATCTTTAGACAACAATGTAGGTTGTGATTTTATTGCAGCTTGATTCTCCTGCACTTGAAATGACCCCATCTCAATATCCAAGAAACAATTCATATTGTTATCATCTTGCTCCTCAATCATATGAGGAGTTCTAGTTTCCCTTGACACTTTGATGTTCTCACCATTAATGTTGAAAGTGGAAAATAAAAAATCACATTGAATGCTCCCCCCCATAGATGCACTCCATTTTCTTGACAATAACATTCCATATTGAGGGGGAATGTCTACAACCAACACACTCATTGTTAGTACTTTTTCTGGGGAAGCTGCCAATTTATAAGGCAAAGCCTTAATAGTGGCTATGAAAGGAACTTCTATAGAATCCATAGCTTGGCATATCCCATGTGGTGTGTCTACTTTCAATCCCATAGATCTCATAATTTCTGCAGGCATGACAATGTTAGATGCCCTAGAGTCAATCATGCAGTTTTTTAGCATTTTACCATTTATTAACAATGTCAAGAAAAAAGGGATGAATAGTTTCTGTAGTAGTATTAACAATATTGGTATCCAAGTAGATTTGAGGAATCTTTGACACAACCTCATCAGATTCCTTTGTTGATTTTTCCTTAGTGTCTAACACTTTCTTGTTTTACTCTGGTCCCATAATCTTGGTAGAGCGAACACCCTACACCCATGTCAGAGCCTTTTCTTTATGCTCTCCTATCCTCATCATTTCTAGCAGAGGTACCTTAATATTTATTTGAGAAAAAATTTGTCCCATATCCATAGGGGTGTATTTCATATCAAAAATCTCTAATCTCTAATTTGTTTAATTTCCATCTTCTACTTGAGAAATCAGTCTTGCTTCATCTCCCTTATGTGGTTTATCCTCCCTTTTGGAATGAGGTATGAGATTTTCTGGTGTTTTCATCTCTTCTTTATAGGCATTTGGGCCAGTAGATTTGTTTCCCTTTTTGATCAAAATTTTATTTTTACCTTCATCCTCTTTCTCCTTTTCTTGTGGCTTTTTGGTACTATTTGGGGTATCCTTGATAAAGATACCAGCATGTTTGCCATCTGCACTGCCAACTATGTTTCTCAAAATGTAATTACCCCTTGCTTATGTAACCATATTTGTTGTGATCTCAGCAATTTATTCATCAGATGGCCTTCTTAGGACAGGGGTCTCATCACATCCTTCAGCATTACATGTCATATTATCAATCTCCCAATCTTGCATGTTAGAATCATCAGGTTGATAATATGTTTCATCATTAACAATTGAGGAAGCCATAGAAAAAACACTATCATCATATTCTTCCTCTTCATCTTCTTCATTTTCTTCAGTGGTAGAGATTCTGGTAGCAATAATATAATACTCAGGATTATGAGGAGGATGGCAAGCTACACACCAAGGATTATCATTGCACATATTTACAGAGGTTTTGTGCAGGGGATCAAGAGTTTTTTTATCAGATTTATCCTTCTTTTGTGGTGCTAGCACTTTTTCTTGTAACACTTACCTAATGATGACAATATACCTTGTATACCTGAATGCAACCTCTTTTAGGCAAGAGAAAGACTAAGTGTTGAGGTATTTGATAACACTGAGGATACCAATTATCACCTCCTTCATTTTTGAGCTCCACAAACTTAGGCAGGTATTGCCTATTTAAAGATTACTGATACTTCAGCACATGTATTTAGTGGATTAATCCATTCATTGGTTATGTACCTAAAACCTCACTGTAACAACTTATAAAATACTTTAGAGATTGCAATGATTGATTTGAAGCAAAGTATTATAAGCCAGGCTATGGTTTTGATAACATGAACCAATGAATCACTAAAATGGACACTGTCCTACTGACATGAGTCCTTACTGAGTTCAGTTTTTTTTCTTAGTAACAGAAGTATTTTGATTGAAGTAGTTTTGAATAGTTTTGAAAACTTGGATGATGGTGTATTATCAGACCAAAACGTAGATCAGTGCCTATCCTTTAGGTTACAGAGTCAATAAGCCCAAGTCTCATAGAAACAAAATACTATAAGCTACCTTACAACCTACATGCAATTCAGACAAACTGCCTTACAAATTATCTAGTTACCTCTAAAATACTGTATCAAATCTTTAAATACTGATATGCTCTCTGAAATTACCCACAAAACTTAGTTCTTTACATGAAAGAAACTTGTAAGTAATTAAATAGTTACCTTGTAACTAAAATACTTCAGAATCCTTTACAACCTTAAGCATAAAAAAAGCATACATAGGAAATAAAGAGACAATAATAGAGAAGAGTAAAATTGCACTGTATTTTATTGATATGATCCTTCTTTCATACATGAAAAATCTTTGAAGCTTGAAAACATAGACACAAATCTAGAAAGTCTGATTTTACAATATATTTCATCCTCTCTTTTATTTACAACCCTTTTACTATTTATAGGTCGTTAACCATCTTGGAATCATTTTCAAAAGGATGAAACAAGCTTTGGATGATCTCAGAAAACCTAACCCTAAAACTATAGAAAAGACAAAAAGAGAGAGAGAAAAAGCAGTGGAACGACCAAGTCAGGAGATGAAATTAGATATTCTTTGTTCTTCACCTGATCTGGCGACTTCATTTTGATAGTATACATAGTAGCTGGTAGTATTTATGTCAAGTCTAGATGACCGTGCTTATATACTCACCTACACTTTCCTTTAGTAATAACTGACTTCCTTATCTTCAATAGTGAGGCGCCAAGTGTTCACCTTTACTCATCATCCAAGACTTCTTCCTCAACTATTGGCTTCTTTCTCTTGGGTGTGGTCATCAATTCCCATGCTTTCACTTCATCATCAGTTGGCCACTTCAAGTCTTGAGTGCCCTGTACTTGTGCCTTTTGCCTATCCCATCTAACATCAGTGATGTTCTTAACATCAACTAGAAACTTATTGATATCAATTTCTGCCTTGAAAGCTTCATCCAAGATCTTATTGAATCCTATAATTTTCACATATGAACCCAAAATAAATGCCTCATCACTAGGCATTTTGCTGTCAATTTCATTCCTCCAGGCATCTAAGGCTTTTACTTGATCATCATCTCCCCTTAAGGAAGGAACAAATCTACTAAAATAAGCAGAAAAGAGGCTTAAATTAACCTCTATTTGATTAAATTTACCTTTAAAGAATGAGAGAGAAATATTGACCCTTTTGATCTCATCTTCCACCTCTATCACTATCTCTGGCAAATCTGACCTCATGGTTTGTAAAGATGCAAGCTTCTCAAACAATTGTACCCTGGTGGACAACTTGGTAAAATAGGGGTTTAATATCGCAAGATACCCCATGACCTCAACATGTAAAGCTCGTAATTTATCATAGGCAATAATGATAACATTAGTCTTATCCTTCAAGACTTCAATCCTATGTAGTAGAATTCCCCTTAATGCATTCAAGGCTATTTCATTCTTCTTTTGTCCTATATCCTCTTTCTCAACCACCTTTTCTAATTTTGCCTTGTCTTCAATTTGCAAAGGTTGTGGTTGTACAGGCACATACATCACCTCAGGCTTCTCCTCTAATTCCTTCATTAATATCTTAATTACCTAATCTTGTTGGTGCATCTGGATAAGGCATAATTCTCAGTCTTTAGCCAATGCACTAGTCTCCTCTATCAGCATATTACACCTGTCAGACAACTATTTTTTATTTTCCTCATTCAAGTGTGCCCAATGTGTCATAATCTGGGATATTTCCAAATCCCCAGTATTCTGTACAAACCAGACCATTTGATTGCCTACCATATTTTCTTGAATATTTACTAGCTGAGGCTTCTGGTCCTTAGGGAAAAGGTTCCAGATTGCAAAGGCTTGAGATTTTGGGCTATATCCAAATGCTTTAATCATATCCCCTATCTGCATTTCACTTGACATTTTCAAATCTAGCTGCTTTCGTATTTGATCAATTATGAAGGCAGAAGCCAAATCCCAACCCTCAGCAAGTAATATGCCACTGTCCAATACCATTTTTCTGGCTTCATCAGGTGAGATGTCCTCACTGTCTAGGTCATATGATTGTAGGTCCACTAGGGCCTCATTTGTTACTTTCTCCTCCCCATCAAAAATTAATTGAGCTCTAATTTGCTCCTTTTAATACCACCTTAGGAAGTCTTTAAACTCCTCAGTCTTAATGAAATTATCATCATTTAGAAATTGTTGTTGATGTAACAACCTTTCATCAACATAAGCCTCAAGGGATAATTCAACATTCTCTTCCATATCAGGTTACTTTTTCTTTCCCTCCCTAATCAATTTTCTCAGGTTATGGTCATATAACCTATTTCTAGGCACTAGGGCACTTGCTTTATCCTTTTTCTTCTCTTTCCTTTCAACTGAAGGCTGGCCTACTTCCACCTTTTGCATTTTACCTAAAGGATCTTCTACATCATTAGGTTGTGTGGCCTCTATCAAATTAACAATGTGGCCTTTAGCTCCTTGCAACTGTGGTATCTCAGCAACATCCTGCTGAGGCTAAACATATCTAGTAGGACAGGCATAGTCACTGTCACTACTACTATCATACTCAGATTCTGAATGATCTGGCCCTTGGACACCTTTCTTATCAAGAACAGTTTCCAATTGTTCAGTAAGCACATAAAAATTATCAATCATGTCTTTTATTCTATCAAAATAGGGAAAGTTAGGGTAAAAACCTCCAAAAGCCAACCCATTTCTTTTGATTTGTCCTTAAAGGTTTAGTAACTCCTGAATCCTTGTTCTCCTTGTCTTGATCTCATCTTCATCAAGAATATTCCTTGTTGCATCCTCCTCAATACATTCACAATGAACATTTGTATTGGGAATTGTGGGAGTATATAATTTCCTGACTCCTGCCATGAAACCTTCAGGATCAATGTATCTATATGAGGCTATCCCCATTCTGCAAATTTATAACCATTGGCTGAATAAATCAATGGCACCTTTTCCAATAGTAAAATTTGAAATTTTGAACTATCTAGGGGTTATGGTCCCCTTTCTATGTGATGCAAAGTACTCTTTGTCTGTTAACAACAACTACCAAACAAATTCCATTGCAGCAACTCTTGCAGGCACATGGTAAGGCAAGACATGAGGTGGATGTATACATCCATATACCCTTATTATGGTGTAGTTCTCTTCTAAGAATAAATCTCCCCAATTATGGTCTCCCTCCCATTTATCAGAGTAGTCACAAGGCCTTAACAGTTGTATGACCTTAATTGGGACCCTTGTCCTGTTGATGCCCATGCTCTATACTATTGGGTACACAATCCAATTTTGAAATGCACAATAATCACAATCCCTAGATGTATAATTCAAAATCTTTATCCAGAACTGGATAGGATTAGGTCCATCTTGATAAAACCTTTGAGGGGTCAAATTATTCACATCCATGATTACAAAATTAAAATGCAAAAGGAGATGCATGAGGATGGAGTAGTGTAAGAACTTGGGCTCTTTCTCCTTAGGATCCTTCATCTTCTTCTGAGTTGCTATGAATCCCTCATGCATCTTGTCAATGATATACTGTATATAATCATAGCTAGTTCTAGAATGCACCACCTGCAAATATAGCACCATCATCAATATCCCAGCATTGATCTTATCTTCTTCCCCATCTATCCCTAGCACTCTACATAGGGCATAGGCAATGTACTTAATGTAGAAATGTAAGTCCTTGAAGTAGTAAGGCTTGTCCTAGATATAGGACCAAGATGTTTTCTCACTTCCTTGAACATGTGCTTCTATAATGTTTCCCTAGAAATACCAAGCTTCAAGTTGTACCTTGCTTCATGCTTAGTGATATTAATTCTAGTGGACATAGTGCTATACAAACCAAAAGCTTGCATAAATGAATTATTGTTTAGGATGAGCAAGGCAGTGCCATCATTCCACTTAATCATCTAAGACAAGACATCATAATGACTAGAGAGGCCTAAGAACAAATCTACATCTATGTAGACATTAGGAACTATCAGTTTAGCTAAACCATAAGCCCAAGGGTTTGATACTGGCATAGGTTTATCTGAATTCTTCAAAAAGTAGTTAAAAAGGGAAAAACCTATTGTCCTTAGAGTATCAGCATTTCTGATATTGCAGTAGTCATCTTTAAGCAGATTAGTATCTGCCCTCCTGTTCTGAGTTGAACCTGGCAATAATTTGAGGAATTCATCTGAGAAATTCCATTTCCCCTTGGATTCTTCTTCTGCATCCTAACTTCTCCCACTGGTAGAAGTCACACTGACTGCTTTGCTCATGTTTGCTGTGTTTGAATCCCTTCTTTTTTACTGATGTTGAAACAAATCTATTTCCAAGACTCACCGTACTCCTCTATGCACAATTCTTGGAAATTCAAAGCCTCTTGATCAACTAAATATTTTGCAAATTCTCTAGCTTCTTCTCTCTTCTCAGAATACTTAGCACTTCTTAGCTCCGAAATTTTGAAAGCAAGGTAAGTTAAAATGAATCCTCGATCAACTCTTTATGGTAATTGTTTGAAGTACATGGCTCATCATTTTGAAAATCATCAATTCATGTCTTCAATTGAGCATGCTATGAATTAATTGAAAACCTAGCTGTAGCCCTTGAGTGTGACAGGAAATCAAATTTATATATGTGCTAAACTTTATAAAATTTGAATGTGATGACATGTTTCACTATGATTGGCTCTCTATCATACATCTCAGCTACCCCTTTTTGCACTGTAATCAATATCCAAGCTTGTCATTGGATGTTGAATGATTCATGTTGTCATGTCAGACACTGCCGCCTTTTCTTATGATTTCATATTAATCGACTACACAACTGTGTATGATCTCCTTGTCGCTGACCCAAGTCTTTAACCCCTGATTCTTCTGGAGACTTAGCGACTATGTAACTTTCCCCGTCTTAGTTAACCATAGTTTACTTCTCTAAGAGACTTAGCGACTATGTAACTTCTCTAGCTTCTTCTCTCTTCTCAGAATACTTAGCACTTCTTAGCTCTAAAATTCTGAAAGCAAGGTAAGTTAAAATGAATCTTTGATCAACTCTTTATGGTAATTGTTTGAAGTACATGGCTCATCATTTTGAAAATCATCAATTCATGTCTTCAATTCAGCATGCTGTGAATTAATTCAAAACCTAGCTATAGCCCTTGAGTGTGACAGGAAATCAAATTTATATATGTGCAAAACTTTATAAAATTCGAATGTGATGACATGTTTCACTATGATTGGCTCTCTATCATACATCTTAGCTACCCCTTTTTGCACTGTAATCAATATCCAAGCTTGTCATTGGATGTTGAATGATTCATGTTGTCATGTTAGACACTGCCACCTTTTCTTATGATTTCATATTAAGAAACTACACGATTGTGTATGATCTCCTTGTCGCTGACCCAAGTCTTTAACCCCTGATTCTTCTGGAGACTTAGCGACTATGTAACTTTCCCTGTCTTAGTTAACCATAGTTTACTTCTGGTGATCGAGCGAATATGTAAATCAAAGTCACTGGAAGAAAAGTTTAACTCATGTTTTACTTGGAGACTCCATGACTAACCATTACTCTTAACTTTCATGGTTATCTCCATGTCACTGAATGCTTGCTTTTCCTTATGAGACCCTGCGACTACCTTTAGTCGCCTAATCGCTGAATACCAATGTTAAGTGACTTATCCATTAGAGACAATGTGACAAGCACTTTTACCCTTCATTTTATCTAGCCACCACATGACATACCCTTATCTCTAAGTCGCGAGTACCTTTTTCTTTGGAACCTTTTATTTGGAGACTTTGCTACCACCGTAGGATCTCTGAATCATTGCATCTGACGACTTCCATTAAGTCGCTGAGTAATATATCATACCTTCAAATTTTCTAGAGACTACGCAATAAGAAAGGATTTTATACTTAGTCTCTTAGTCGCTAAATAGTCTATTTCCATTTAGAGACCACGCGACAAGCTTATTTAGTAAACTCACCTTTGGACACATGTCTCATTCATTACTCATCTCTACATTGCTGAATGGAAAGCTGACTCAGCATCTCAATCTGGTGACAACCCAACTGTGTTTCATTTTAAACTACATACAATTAGTCACAAAGTCTCAATAATTTTCACTTAAGTGCCATTCTTTCTGGAGACTACGCGACTAACCCCTTTGCTGCTTACTCAACTGCGGGCCAATCTAGCAATTATGTGACATGAAGAAATTGCCAAGTCGCGTGAGGAACCATTAACAACTGATCTTTTCTCGTGACACCGTGACTTGTCTGTGGGCCCTTTCACTAACTGCTGACCTATTTACTCATTTAGAGACTACGCAACTGAAGGGCTCTGATAAGTCTCTAAAAGAAAATGGAATATTCAAAATCTTTTAGAGACATCCCAACATAAGGTAATCGCCAAGTCTCTAGGAACAAAGGAATATGCCCTCTAGATTACGCGACTAGGCGACCAAGATTTTCAACACATGGCTTAAGTGAACTCAAAAAGTAATGCCAAAATAGAAGTGAGATAAATGTTTAAGCATTTTTCTCAATTCTGCCTAATAAACAAGACCTAGGGTTTCAAGGATTTGCAATTTTTCATGGGTTCTGACCTGAAAACCAGAAGATTTCAATAGGGAAAAGACAAATAAACTGAGAGATTTTTGTTTTTAGGTAAGAAACAAGCAAGAGGACCACAAAAATAAACTGGCAAAAATACTAGAACTAGGAATACAACCAACAGTGGCTCTAATGAGGATTGACTAAACAAATTTTATGTCAAAGAACCACAGAATCTCTGGTTGCAGACCTCGCCAAAAAATGGAGTAGAATACTAAAAATAGAAAGGGAAATATTCACAGAAATTAAAAACAGAGAAAGGAAAGATTTACATATGATACATATTTACTTGTGCATTGCTTCGATTTTCACTCAAAGAAAGGCTTCAAAAATTGCCCATGCACAGGCAACTCAAAAATTTCTCCCTCCATATTTTTTAATAAATATGAGTCTTTGCCAAAATTATCTAAAATAATAAAAGGTCCTAGCCATAAAGACTCAAATTTTTTATGCTTACCGTTGTCCTCTTCCCTTGCACTCCATTGGAGAACTAAGTCACCAGCCTAAAACTTTCTATCAATAGCCCTTTTGTCAAACAGATACTTCATTTTCTGCTGTAACTTTATGTTCTCTCTCTGACTATCTCTTCTTGTTTCATCTAATTCTACCAACTATATCATCCTGTCTTGCATCTTGTTAGAGACATCTAAATGTTCTTCTTGTATGAATTGGCAAATAGGTAACAGATTGTTAATTGGCAATCTTTCTTGTAAACCATATACTAACTCAAAAGGAGACTTACCAGTTGCCTTCTTGAGTGTTATCTTATCAACCCAAAGAGCTAGTTTCAATTTTGTGTGCCATGTTCTCTTATTTTGTACCAGAGTCCTCTTCAGTATCTTCAATATGCTTTTATTGCTAGACTCAGCTTGTACATTAAAACCATATACTAACTCAAAAGGAGACTTACCAGTTGCCTTCTTGAGTGTTATCTTATCAGCCCAAAGAGCTAGTTTCAATTTTGTGTGCCATGTTCTCTTATTTTGTTCCTGAGTCCTCTTCAGTATCTTCAATATGATTTTATTGCTAGACTCAGCTTCTATGCACAATTCTTAGAAATTCAAAGCCTCTTGATCAACTAAATATTTTGCAACTTCTCTAGCTTCTTCTCTTTTCTCAGAATACTTAGCACCTCTTAGCTCTGAAATTCTAAAAGAAAGGTACGTTAAAATGAATCCTCGATCAACTCTTTATGGTAATTTCTTGAAGTACATGACTCATCATTTTGAAAATCATCAATTCATGTCTTCAATTCAGCATGCTGTGAATTAATTGAAAACCTAACCATAGCCCTTGAGTGTGAAAGGAAATCAAATTTATATATGTGCAAAAATTTATAAAATTTGAATGTGATGACATGTTTCACTATGATTGGCTCTTTATCATACATCTCAGCTACCCCTTTTTGCACTGTAATCAATATCCAAGCTTGTCATTGGATGTTGAATGATTCATGTTGTCATGTTAGACACTGCTACCTTTTCTTATGATTTCATATTAAGAAACTACACGACTGTGTATGATCTCCTTGTCGCTGACCCAAGTCTTTAACCCCTGATTCTTCTGGAGACTTAGCGACTATGTAACTTTCCCCCTCTTAGTTAACCATATTTTACTTTTGGCGATCACGCAACTATGTAAATCAAAGTCACTGGAAGAAAAGTTTAACTCATGTTTTACTTGGAGACTCCGCGACTAACCATTACTCTTAACTTTCACAGTTATCTTCATGGCGCTGAATGCTTACTTTTCCTTATGAGACCCCGCGACTACCTTTAGTCACCTAATCGCTGAATACCAATGTTAAGTGACTTATCCATTAGAGACAACTTGACAAGCACATTTACCCTCCATTTTATCTAGAGACCACATGACATACCCTTATCTCTAAGTTGCGAGTACCTTTTTCTTTGGAACCTTTTATTTGGAGACTTTGCAACCACTGTAGGATCTCTGAATCATTGTATCTGATAGCTTCCATTAATTTTCTGAGTAATATATCATACCTTTTAATTTTTTGAATACTTCACCATGAGAAATGCTTTTATACTTAGTCTCTTAGTCACTAAATAGTCTATTTCCATTTGGAGACCATGCGACAAGCTTATTAATGATGCAGGAGCATCCCAGGGTAGTTGGCTATCCTGCATGTTTGAGAGATTTGATGGAGTTGTGTGGACTTGGGTCTTGGGTAATTGGTTTTTATGTATTTAATGGAACTTGGCATGGTCTTGGTTGCTTGGCATGGACTGGGAGGAGCTCGGCCTTGCTTAGGAATTTGGTGCCTATTACAGGCCATATAAGTAATTTTCCACAAAGAGTTAGAGGATTAAAATTTTAGGGATTGAAGAGGGCCTATATTTCTAGCTACGGTTAAAATAACGAGTCCTAATTCATCTGGAGCTAGGAGATATTGTGATTTTACTAAGACATCAATTTTGGGCATTTAATTGTTGATGTTGGCCGACTTGTGGCATTTAATTTATGTGTTTGTATTTAATTTATGTTCTGGGCTGACCTGTGGCTTAGATTGGTATAAGTAGGGGTTGTGGGGGAAGTCTTTAGTCATTATTCATCCATCCTA
>MU225198.1:66675-79522 GCA_018584345.1 Thuja plicata
CCTGGACACTATATGTCCAAGCAACTTCCCCTCTTTGACTGCAAAATGACACTTCTTAGGATTTAGTGAAACACCATATTCCAATGCTTTGTTAAAAATCTTACCCAAGTGATCACAGTGATCTATATCCTTTTTGGAATGTGCAGTCAAGTCATCTTGATAAATAACCATGAATAGATCTATGAATTCCTTGAAAGCAACATCCATAGCTCTCTAAAAATTTGCCCCTACATTTATTAATCCAAAAGGCATTTTGATATATACATAGGTTCCCCATGGAGTAGTAAATGCAGTTTTATACTTCTCTGTCTCTTTAACTAAAACCTGGTTGTAACCTAAAAAGCCATCCATCATTAACAACAATTCACAACTAGTCACCTTATGCAACATTGCTTCCATATTTGGCAGTGAATAGTTATCTTTTAATGAAGTAATATTTAGGTTTCTAAAATCAACACGTAATTTGATGTCACCATTTTTCTTTCTAATTGGCACTAGATTTGATACCCATGTTGAATGTTTAATGGGCTGGATTATCTCAGCATCCTTGAGTTTCATCAACTCTTTTTGCATCTTGGGAGCCAACAAGGGGTTAATAGGCCTCTGTTTCTGCCTAAATGGCTTCACATATGATTTCAAAGGGATCTCATGCTAAAATAGGTCATCTCTATATGCTTTCAAGTCATCATATGACCAAGAAAAGACATGTTTGTATTTTCTCAGTAACTTGACCAGACTTATTCTCACATGAGAATCCAAACCCTTTCACATATAAACTATTTGAGGATTATTTTCAGATCCTAAGTTTATTTCTTCTAGATCCTCAATATTGGCATTGCTTAACTTTGATATATCATTTTTCTGACTTATAAACAATGATTCAAGCTCAACCAGTGCCCTAGGAATCTGATTAGAACTTAATTGGACAACTTCATTTCCAAAGATGTAATCTTTTCCATCATCATGTTCCAGTAAGGAACTACAATCTATACTTTGGTTCTCATAATGGATGAAACATTGCATGAACCTCAAAATATCTTGATCATCCTGAAACACCTACCAGTTGTATATGTTGTTCGGTATAACTGGTCTTGTTTTGACTTCTAGTATTGATACTCCATGTAAGGTAAAATCATCATTTTTCAAAGCAACATTTGCTAGAAAATCAGCCATAATATTTTTTAACCTTTCTAACCAATTTATATTAAAAGCATCAAACATTTCAAGTTGATCCCAAATAGCATGCTTGTACATTTTCAATCTATCATTCTTTACAACATATTTGGATCTAACTTGTGCTACCACCAACTCAGAATCACCATAAATCTTTAAACATTTTATACCATGTTTGATAGCAATTTCAAGTCCTAAGAATAAAGCCTCATACTCTACAGTATTGTTTGTACATTGGAAGGTTAACAAAAATGAGTACTTAAAAGTTGTACCTGACGGGGATATCAACAACACTCCTACCCCTGATCCCTCTTTAGAGCAAGCACCATCAAAGTACATTTTCCATAATCCATCTTCCTACAAGATTAATTCTTTGTTTAAAGGGTCAGCTTCTTGATCTTGACAATAAAGTTCATCTTTTTGCATTCTAAAATTTTCCATGTCTATGTCAATGCAACAGTTTACATTAGTATCCTCAAATTTTTCTATCATGTGGGAAGTTCGGCTCTCCCTCAAGACCTTAACATTTTCTCCAGCAATGTTGAAAGTAGTATATGATAAATCATTTTGTATACTACCTCCCATTGAAGCACTCCATTGCCTTGATAACAACATGCCATAATGAGGTGGTATGTCAACCACAAGAACATTCATAGTCATCACTACATCAGGGCAAACTGCTAGTCTATAAGGCATAACCTAAATGGTACCAATTATAGGGACCTCTCTAGAATCCATAGCTCTACATCTCCCATAAGGTGTATCAACTTGTAGCCCCATTGCCTTCATGATCTCAACTGGCATAACTGTATTAGAGTCTCCTAAATCAATCATACAATTCTTGAGCATTTTATCATTAATTATCAATCAGAGAAAAAATGGGTCAACAACTTTTGGAGAAGAAGATGCATTCAAGAATATTTGAGGAATCTCAGATGTCAACACCTCTACTTCATTTCCCTTGGTAGTTGGATTCTTAGAAACCTCTAATGGACTCTGAACCTTTATTGTGGGCACAGTGTTTAATAATGAGATTACTTTTTCCTTGTGTTCTTTGATCCTCATCATTTCTAGAAATGGAACCTTAACTGTCATCTGGGATAGACATTGACCCATATCTACTGGAGTGTATCTCATATCTGAACACTTTGATTTTTCAATAATAACATCATTTTCTTCATTGTGTTCCTTTTGAACTGACTCTTTTAGCTTTTTATTTTCTATCTTTTGAGTAGGAACAACCTTTTCTTGTCCTTTCACATCTTCCTCTTGTACAACATTTGGCTCTATGGCTTTTGTAATAATCTTGACCTTATATTTATTTACACCTTCACTAGGTCCTTCTTTTTTCTGAACATACTTAGTGTCTACCTTATTTTCCTTTATAAAGACACCTGAAGGTTGGCTACCAGCACCACCTACCACCCTGTTCCTCAAGTGGTAATTGCTTCTATCTTTATTTACTAACTCTACAGTGATTCTAGCCTTCTCTTCATCTGAAGCTTTCCTTATGAGTGGAACATCCTGACCATCTTGAGTATAACATCTTATACTATCATTAATTTCATCAGTTTCACTATCAGATAAGATATGTTGCTGATGATTCTCAATCCTCCTTTGTGAGACATAGGAATGATGATTATCCTCTTCACTGTTTGAATCAACATCATGGCATGAAAAATTATTCATCATACTATGATCACACTGTTCCCCCTCATCCTTTTCCTCTTCCTCACTTTCCCTTAAATCCAAAGAGACAACACAAAAATCAGGGTTACGAGGGGCGTCACAAGCTTCACACCAAGTATCATCATTGCAGAAATGGACATAATTTCTATGAAGAGGGTCTGGAGTCTTGTTGTCTATTTTTTCCTTTTTAGGTGCAGTAACAGGCTTCCCATCTTTGAACTGAGTTCCATACGGATGATTTTGCATTATGTTCTGAGGATTGTAAGTATTATTATAAGAAGGTCTATTATTCTAAGGAGCTCTATATTCTTTATATTCTAGCTCTTTCAGATTGCTCTTACTAAACCTTACATCATCCCTTCTATTTAACTTACCGGATACTCTTCTGTTCATTTCAATATTGACTGCTATTTTATAAGCTTCAGTAAGAGTTCTAGGTTCTCTCAGAGCATATCCCATCTTGGAATCAAAAGCATTTAAATAAGTTGCTAGACATACCTCTTCATCTAGCTTTATCTTCTGAAATAGTTTATGCATAGCCTCTTTGAAACCTTGTGTTAAACTCAATAACCTCTTCATTGTAATTTTTCTTGATATTATTAAACTCATTCAATAAAAAGCCTTTATTTGTTTTGTCTCCATACTGATCTTTAAACAATTCAATCAACTCATCCATAGAAACATCAGATCCATTAGCAAGGCTTCTAAACCATTCTCTTGCATCCTCAACTAAGGACTGAACAAATAATTTCATTAATACATCTTCATGGGTGATATTCAAGTCATCAACAAAATCAATGAATTTCCTTAAATGTGCTTCACAAGAAATAACATTATTACCTGCAAACTTTGGGATCTTTTCACCTATATCACCCACATCTTTAAGAAAAGTATTAGGGTATCCTAGGATACCAAAAAAATCAAATTTCTTGTACCTCTTAGTATGAAGTGGCTTCCTTTGAAGGCTATCTTCTTCCTTAAAAGTAGAAGCCTTCATTTTAGAAAGTGTAATATTCTCTGGCCCAGTATGAGAATATTTTGAAGAATGCAAAAAATCTATCTTTTTCTTCATTTAAATTGTTGCAGCTTCCATTTGTGCCTTTTCTAACATTTTTTCCATGGTTTCTTTTTCAATTCTCAATTTTTCTAAGTCAATTTCTAATTTGGACATTTGTTCTATCAAAGGATTCTAAAATTTAGGTTCTTGATCTTTATGTTCACTCATCTTTTGTTTACCTTTATTCATTTGTAAAGTAGAAGCTTTATGAGTGAATGGTATTTCTTGGTCCTCCTGATACCTCTCTATATCTTTCATAGTTTGATATTTTGAAGATCTTTTTCTATTGTTATCAAGATCCTTATGATCATTCTTTTTCTTTCTTATTTCTCTCTCCTTTTTCATTTGTTGAACTAGGGCGAGCTGTTTCAAAATGAACTTCTCTTCATTTACTAGCATATCAGAAGGGGCATCTTCTGAATTTGAACTAGGTGTAGTAATCTCCTCTCTCTCATTTGAAGTAGAAGTGACTGTGGGTGTTTCTAATACTCTTTCATTAGCCTCTTCATATTCTGAAGTATTTCTATCATGAGAACACTGATTGGTATTCATATCTCTCCTGATATTAACCTCTTTACATTTTAAAGGGGTTTCATCCATACTAACTTGATTTCTCTTTTTCCTCCAAGACATTCCTACTCTTGAGGATGATGGGAGTCCCTCATGTAATACCCTTTCAGGATCAGTTCTTACCCTTGATCTAGTATTCATTCTGAAAGACATTTATTAATTTTACACTAATCTCAGAGATTTTCCTTTTAGAGTTGCCACCCAATAACTTGGGATGAATACTTATCAAAGGGTACCTTAACAATAACCACAAGTATGATTTGCAAACAAGTTAAACTTTTAAGGGCCAAAGATTTCTAATTACTTGGGAAAGAAATATTCTAAATATTCTTAACCAGATTTTAGAATTTCTAATTCCCCAGTAGAGTCACCAATTTGTTAGCACTTTTTCTTGCAACACTTACCTAATGATGACAATATACCTTGTATACCTGAATGCAACCTCTTTTAGGCAAGAGAAAGACTAATTTTTGAGGTATTTGATAACACTAGGGATACCTATTATCACCTCCATTTTTGAGCTCCACAGACTCAGGCAGGTATTACCTATTTAAAGATTATTGATACTTCAGCCCATGTATTTAGTGGATTAATTCATTCACTAGTTATGTACCTAAAACCTCACTATAACAACTTATAAAATACTTTAGAGATTGCAATGATTGATTTGAAGCAAATTATTATAAGCTAGGCTATGGTTTTGATAACATGAACCAATGAGACAAGGATTTGCATCCTTCTTCCTTTTGGTTTTAGGAGGTATAACCTAATGATTCACTCTTCAAGGAATCACTAAAATGGACACTATCCTACTGACACGAGTCCTTACTAAGTTCAGTTTTTTTGTTCTTAGTAACAGAAGTATTTTGATTGAAGTAGTTTTGAATAGTTTTGAAAACTTGGATGATGATGGATTATCAGACCAATACCTAGATCAGTGCCTATCCTTTGGGTTACAGAGTCAATAAGCCCAAGTCTCATAGAAATAAAATACGGTAAGCTACCTTACAACCTACATGCAATTCAGACAAACTACCTTAAAAATTATCTAGTTACCTCTAAAATACTGTATGAAATCATTAAATACTGATATGCTCCCTAGAATTACCCACAAAACTTAGTTCTTTACATGAAAGAAACTTGTAAGTAATTAAATAGTTACCTTGTAACTAAAATACTTCAGACTGCCTTATAACCTTAAGCATAAAAAATCATACATAGGAAATAAAGAGACAACAATAGACAAGATTAAAATTGCACCGTATTTTATTGATATGATCCTTCTTTCATACATGAAAAAGCTTTGAAGCTTGAAAACATAGACACAAATCTAGAAAGTTTGATTTTACAGTATATTTCATCCTCTCTTTTATTTACAACCCTTTTACTATTTATAGGTCTTTAAGCATCTTGGAATCCTTTTCAAAAGGATGCAAAAAGCTTCAGATGGTCTCAGAAAACCTAACCCTAAAACTATAGAAAAGACAAAAAGAGAGAGAGAAAAAGCAGTGGAACGACCAAGTCAAGAGTTGAAATTAGATTTTCTTTGTTCTTCACCCAATCTAGTGACTTCATTCTGATAGTATACATAGTAGCTGGTAGTATTTATGTAAATTCTAGATGACTATGCTTATATACTCACCTACACTTTCCTTTAGTAATAACTGACTTCCTTATCTTCAATAGTGAGGTGCCAAGTGTTCACCTTTACTCATCGTCCAAGAATTCTTCATCAACTACTGGCTTCTTTCTCTTGGGCATGGTCATCAATTCCCATGCTTTCACTTCATCATCGGTTGGCCACTTCAAGTCTTGAGTGCCCTATACTTGTGCCTTTTGACTTTCCTATCTAATATCAGTGATGTTCTTAACATCAACTAGAAACTTATTGATATCAATTTCTGCCTTGAAAGCTTCATCCAAGATCTTATTGAATCCTTCAATATCCACATCTAACCCCAAAATAAAGGCCTTATCACTAGGCATTTTGCTATCAAATTCATTCCTCTAGGAATCTATGGCTTTTACTTGATCATCATCTCCCCTTAAGGAAGGAACAAATCTCTTAAAATCAGCAGAAAAGAGGCTTAACTTAACCTCTATTTGATTCAATTTGCCTTTAAATAATGAGAGAGCAATATTGACCCTTTTGATCTCATCTTCCACCTCTGTCACTATCACTGGCAAATATGACCTAAGGGTTTGTAAAGATGTAAGCTTCTCAAACAATTGTACCCTGGTGGACCACTTGGTAAAATAGGGGTTTAATATGGAAAGATACCCCATGACCTCAACATGCAAAGCTGGTAATTTATGATAGGCATTAAGGATAACATCAGTCTTATCCTTCAAGACTTCAATCCTATGTAAAAGAATGCCCCTTATTTCATTCAAGGCTATTTCATTCTTCTTTTGTCCTATATCCTCTTTCTCAACCACCTCTTCTGATTTTTCCTTGTCTTCAATTTGCAAAGGTTGTGGTTGTATAGGCACATACATCAACTTAGGCTTCTCCTCTAATTCCTTCATTAATCTCTTAATTACCTGATCTTGTTGGTGCATTTGGATAAGGCATAATTCTCAGTCTTTAGCCAATGCACTGGTCTTCTCTATCAGCATATTACACCTGTTTGACAACTATTTTTTCTTGTCCTCATTCAAGTGTGCCCAATGTGTCATGATCTGGGATATTTCCAAATCCCCTGTATTCTGTACAGACCAGACCATTTGATTGCCTACCATATTTTCTTGAATATTTACTAGCTGAGGCTTCTGGTCCTTAGAACAAAGGTTCCACATTGCAAAGGCTTGAGATTTTGGGCTATATCCAAATGCTTTAATCATATCCCCTATTCGCATTTCACTTGACATTTTCAAATCTGGCTGCTTTCGTATTTGATCAATTATGAAGGCAGAAGCCAAATCCCAACCCTAAGCAAGTAATATGCCACTGTCCAATATGATTTTTCTGGCTTCATCAGGTGAGATTTCCTCACTGTCTGGGTCATATGATTGTAGGGCCACTAGGGCCTCATTTGGTATTGTCTCCTCCCCATCAACAATTAACTGAGCTCTAATTTGCTCCTTTTTATACCACCTTAGGAAGTCTTTAAACTCCTCAGTCTTAATGAAATTATCATCATTTAGAAAGTGTTGTTTATGTGACAACCTTTCATCAACACAAGCCTTAAGGGGTAATTCAACATTCTCTTCCATATCAGGTTGCTTTTTCTTTCCCTCCCTAATCAATTTTCTTAGGTTATCGTCATATAACCTATTTCCAGGCACTAGGGCACTTGATTTATCCTTTTTCTTCTCTTGCCTTTCAACTGAAGACTGACCTACTTCCACCTTTTGTCATTTAGCTGAAGGCTCTTCTACATCATTAGGTTGTGTGGGCTCTGTCAAGTCAACAATGTGGCCTTCAACTCCTTGCAATTGTAGTATCTCAGCAACATCCTGCTGAGGCTAAACATATCTAGTAGGACGGGCATAGTCACTGTCACTAATACTATCATACTCAGATTCTGAATGATTTGTCCCTTGGGCACCTTTCTTATCAAGAATAGTTTCCAATTTTTCAATAAGCGCATAAAAATTATCAATCATGGCTTTTAATCTGTCAAAATAGGGCAGGTTAGGGTAAAAACCTCCAAAAGCCAACCCATTTCTTTTGATTTGTCTTTCAAGGTTTAGCAACTCCTGAATCCTTGTTCTCCTTGTCTTGATCTCATCTTCATCAAGAATATTCCTTGTTTCATCCTCTTTAATACATTCACAATGAACATTTGTATTGGGAATTGTGGGAGTATATAATTTCCTAACTCCTGCCATGAAACCTTCAGGATCAATGTATCTATATGAGGCTGTCCCCATTCAGAAACTTTCTAACCATTCGCTGACTGAATCAATGGCACCTTTTCCAGTAGTTCAATCTAAAATTTTGAACTGTCTAGGGGTTAGGGTCCCCTTTCTATGTGATGCAAAGTGCTCATTGTCTGTTAACAACAACTGCCAAACAAATTCCATTGTAGCAACTCTTGCAGGCACATGGTAAGGCAAGACATCAGGTGGATGTATACATCCATATACCATTATTATAGTGTAGTTCTCTTCTAAGAATAAATCTCCCCAATTATGGTCTCCCTCCCATTTATCAGAGTAGTCACATGGCCTTAACAGTTGCATGACCTTAACTAGGACCCTTGTCCTACTGATGCCACGGCTCTGTACTATTGGGTACACAATCAAAATTTGAAATGCACAGTAATCACAATCCCTAGATGTATAATTCCAAATCTTTATCTAGAACTAGATAGGATTAGGTCCATCTTGATAAAACCTTTGAGGGGTCAAATTATTCACATCCATGATTACAAAATTAAAATGCAAAAGGAGATGCATGAGGATGCAGTAGTGTAAGAACTTGGGCTCTTCCTCCTTAGGATCCTTCATCTTCTTTTGAGTTGCTATGAATCCCTCATGCATCTTGCCAATGATATACTATATATAATTGTAGCTAGTGCTATAATGCACCTCCTGCAAATCTAGCACCATCATCAATATCCCATCATTGATCTTATCTACTTTGCCATCTATCCCTAGCACTCTACATAGGGCATAGGCAATGTACTTAATATAGAAATTTAAGTCCTTGAAGTAGCAAGGGCTTGTCCCAGACATAGGACCAAGATGTTTTCTCACTTCCTTGAACATGTTCTTCTATAATTTTTCCCTAGCAATACCAGGCTTCAAATTGTACCTTGCTTCATGTTTAGTGATATCAATTCTGGTGGAAATAGTGCTATACAAACCAAAAGCTTGCATAAATGAATTTATGTTTAGGATGATCAGGGAAGTGCCATCATTCCTCTTAATCATCTTAGACAAGACATCATAATGATTGGCGGGGCCTAAGAACAAATCTACATCTATGTAGACATCAGGAACTATCAGTTTAGCTAAACCACAAGCCCAAGAGTTTGATACTGGGACATGTTTATCAGAATTTTTCAAAAAGTAGTTAAAAAGGGAAAAACTTGTTGTCCCCAGAGTATCAACATCTCTGATATCACAGTAGTCATCTTTAAGTAGATTAGCATTTTCCCTCTTGTTCTGAGTTGAACCTGGCAATAATTTGAGGAATTCATCTGAGAAATTTTGTTTTCCCCTTGGATTCTTCGTCTGCATCCTAACTTTTCCCACTGGTAGAAGCCACACTAACTACTTTGCTCATGTTTGCTGTGTTTGAATCCCTTCTTTTTTATTGATATTGAAACAAATCTATTTCCAAGACTCACTGTACTCCTCTATGCACAATTCTTGGAAATTCAAAGCCTCTTGATCAACTAAATATTTTGCATCTTCTCTAGCTTCTTCTCTCTTCTCAGAATACTTAGCACTTCTTAGCTCTGAAATTCTAAAAGAATGGTAAGTTAAAATGAATTATTGATCAACTCTTTATGGTAATTGTTTGAAGTACATGGCTCATACTTTTAGAAATCATCAATTCATGTCTTCAATTCAGCATACTGTGAATTAATTGAAAACCTAGCCATAGCCCTTGAGTGTGACAGGAAATCAAATTTATATATGTGAAAAACTTTATAAAATTTGAATGTGATGACATGTTTCACTATGATTGGCTCTCTGTCATACATCTCAGCTACCCCTTTTTGCATTGTAATCAATATCCAAGCTTGTCATTGGACGCTGAATGATTCATGTTGTCATGTCAGACACTACCGCCTTTTATTATGATTTCATATTAAGCGACTACGCGACTGTGTATGATCTCCTTGTTCCTGACCCAAGTCTTTAACCCTTGATTCTTCTAGAGACTTAGCGACTATGTAACTTTCCCCATCTTAGTTAACCACATTTTACTTCTGGCGATCACGCAACTATGTCAATCAAAATCACTGGAAGAAAATTTTAACTCATGTTTTACTTGGAGACTCATCGACTAACCATTACTCTTAACTTTCATGGTTATCTCCATGTCACTGAATGCTTGCTTTTCCTTATGAGACCCCATGACTACCTTTAGTCGCCTAATTGCTGAATACCAATGTTAAGTTACTTATCCATTAGAGACAATGTGACAAGCACTTTTACCCTCCATTTTATCTAGCGTCCACACAACATACCCTTATCTCTAAGTTGCGAGTACATTTTTCTTTGGAACCTTTTATTTGGAGACTTTGCAACCACCATAGGATCTCTGAATCATTGCATATGATGGCTTCTGTTGGTTGTATTTCCTATTTTTTCTGCTTCGCCTTTTTCCTTGTCTTGCCCTCTGCAAAATTTCAGGTTTTCATGTCTAAGCTTTGCCAAAATTGCAAAAACCCTGAAAAACCCTAAGTATCCAAGTGTTAAATGATGAAATTTGAAACCCTAGGTCATGTCTTATGTTTCAGTGTTGCTTTTTCAATCACTTAAGACATGTGCTTTAAGATAAGTCACCTCATCGCGTTACCCAGGGCGAATATTCCAAAATTCTTTCTGACTTTGCTTTTTCCTTGTGTCGCGTAGTCTCATTCAGAAACTGAATATTCCTTCATCATTCTGAGACTTAGCGATGTCCTTCAGTCGGGTAGTCGCAAGAGATTTATATTATAAGCTTTATGAAGAATAGGACCCACTGTTAGTCAGGTGATCGCAAGAGAAATCAGCAGTTATGACAAATGTTCTCAGACTTCGCGATTTACTTCATGTCGTGTTGTCGCCAGATCAGCCCAAGGTTCACAGTTAAATTTTCCTTCAGTCGCATGGTCTCTGAAAAAGATGGCGGTTAACAAATATCAACTCAAACTATGCGACTAACCATTTGGGGTTTGCGGAATTACTCAGTCGGGCTGTCGCCAAAATAGGATGATGACTCAGCTCTTCAGTATGCATTGAGTGAATCAGTGAGCAGGTGACATTAGTCATAAAGTAAGTGGTTGTCGGGAGGTCGCCAGTAGAGAGAAAAGGATTGAGCGATTTCAAGACTAAGGTATGTTGCCTTCAGTCGCGAAGTCTCTAAAAGATTTAAGGGCATGTAAAAATATATAGCGATTACACGCCAGCCATTGGATGAATGAATGAAGAGATCTGACAGTGGTCATGATGTCTGGAGAGAAAAGTGTCCCAGGAGAAAAGTCCTCCCGACTTGGCGATTAGGGTATGTCACAAAGTCGCTGTAAACAGAGAAAAGGCACATGCTATATGTTGAGGTAAAGTTAAAGGTATCTCTCGACTGGGCGACTAAGGCTTGTCAAATGGTCTTAAAGCAGAATATGAGCATCTAGCGACAAGGAGATAACTATAAAGGTTAATATAAACGGTTAGTCGCTGGGTCTGGGAAAGAATGATGAGTTAAGGTTAACACCTCGTGACTTTGGCTTTGCTATTGTCGCTCAATCGCAAGATGACTTGAGTTAGCCAAGGTAAAGAAAGTACATTGTTGCCAAGTCTGAGAATGGAACCATAGTTAAGAACAAGGGCTCGCGAAAAAGAGACTTCCTACAGTCGTGTGGTCGCCTGATTACGAGATCTAAAAAGCGGCGGCAAGTGGTTGACATGACAGGATGAATCACTCGGCAACCAATCAGAAACTTGAATATTGATTACTGTGCACAAAAGGTAGCTGAGATGTATGACAGAGAACAAATTAGAAGATGACATGTCAGCTATCTTAAATGTTTTATTATTGCACCAAGGATTCATATTTGAAAATTTGATTTCCTGTCAACTTCGTGCAACTACGGCTAGGTTTTTCAAAGTTCACGGCATGGCAACTTAATGGCCGAACTGACGTTTCTTAATTATGAGCTATGTACTTTGAATCATATGGCTATAAATAGATGATAGTGCATTCATTCTTGTTCACCATGCTTTCAAGTTTTCAGAGCCAGGTTGATTGTTTTCAGTGAAAAGTGATATTTTGAGCAGTTGCAGTGTATCCAAAGTAAGCAGAGATTTTTAAAAGAATTACAGAGGATTGTGCTTAGAGAAAACAGCTGATATTGGAGATTAGATTTGTTCCAATATTGGTTGAAGGAAATAAATTCAAGGTGCTTGCAGAGATGAGTAGGGCTATGAGCGTCGCTTCAACAAGTGGAGGTAGTGGAGAAGAACAAAAAGGAAAACTGAGCTTCTCTGATGAATTTCTCCAGCTTTTGCCAGGTTCAACAAAAAACAGGAAGATTGACGCAGGTGTTTTTAAGGATGACTTCATGAACATTAGAGATGCTGCAACCCCAGGCACAACAGGTTACTCTCTTTTTACATACTTTTATAAAAATTATGATAAGCCTATCCCTATTTCAAACCCTTGGACATGTGGTCTGGGTAGGTTATTAGTTCCTGATG
>MU225198.1:94932-115339 GCA_018584345.1 Thuja plicata
ATCTTCTGGATTTCTATCTATCTTTCTAAGCTGTGTAATCTTTCATGTACAACAAGCTGGATCACATAAATAATATACGGTGCAATTTTACTCTTTTCTACTGTTGTCTCTTTACCTTGTATGTATGATTTTCTGTGTTAAAGTTTATCAGGTATTCGGTAACACTCTGGTTATAAGGTAACCATTTAATTGTTTACAAGTTTCTTTCAAGGAAAGAATTAAATGTTGTAATTAATTTCAAGGAGCATACTACTTTGTTAAGGATTTGATACAATAGTCTTGAGGTGACAAGATAGTTTGTAAGGCAACCTATCCTAATTGTTTGAGCTGTAAGGCAGTTCAGTGTATTTTGTTTCTATGATACCTTTGCTTATTATTGACTCTGCAGCCCAAAGGATAGGCACTGGCCCAGAAGCAGTCTGATTATCTATCTGTGTCTGAGATATTCCAAGTTATCAAAACCAAATCAATTAAAATACTTTGTTACTAAGAACATACAAGCTAAACTTGCGAAGGACCTCTGTCAGCAGGACACTGTCCATATTATTGATTCCTTGAAGAGTGAATCAACTAGGTTATCCCTCCTACAAGAAAAGGAAGAAGGATGAGAATCCTTGTATCACTGGTTATTGTTATGTTTATAACTATGATTTGTATGGTAATATCTTATTTATGGTTATGCTTGGTCATCAGCAAGATAATTCATAAGTTGGTCCAATAAAGATACATAGCTAATCAGTGTCCACATCAATAAGTACTGTGTAAACAACAATCTTAAGAGGTAAAACCTGCCTGAGTATTTGTGGAGCTCAAAAACGAAGAAGGACCTTATCCAATCCTTAGCAATTAGGCTTTTCGTGTCTCTGAATCAGAATTAAAAGGTACAGGGTTCAAATAGACATTTCAAGCATTGTGGTTCATACAAGAAAAATCCCTAACAGCTTCCATTAAGTCGCTGGGTAATATATCATACCTTCAAATTTTCTAGAGACTACCTAACAAAAAAGGCTTTTATACTTAGTCTCTTAGTCGCTAAATAGTCTATTTCCATTTGGAGACCACGGGACAAGCTTATTTAGTCAAATCACCTTTGGACACGTGTCTCATTCATTACTCATCTCTGCATTGCTGAATGGAAAACTAACTCAGTATCTCAATCTCGTGACAACCTGACTGTGTTTCATTTCAAACTGCATACGGTTAGTCGCAAAGTCTCAATCATTTTCACTTAATCTCCTTTCTTTCTGGAGACTACGCGACTGACCCCTTTACTACTTACTCAACTATTGGCCAATCTAGTGATTACGTGACATGAATAAATTTCCAAGTCTCATGATGAACCATTAACAACTGATCTTTTCTTGCGACACCGTGACTTGTCTGTGGGCCCTTTCACTAACTACTGACCTGTTTACTCATTTAGAGACTACGCGACTGAAGGGCTCTGCCAAGTCTCTAAAAGAAAAAGGAATATTTGAAATCTTTTAGAGACATCCTGACATAAGGTAATCGCCAAGTCTCTAGGAACAAAGGAATATGCCATCCGGATTATGCGACTAGGTGACCAAGCTTTTCAACACATGACTTAAGTGAACTCAAAAAGTAACGACAAAATAGAAGTGAGATAAATTTTTAAGGGTTTTTCTCAATTCTTCCTAATAAACAAGACCTAGGGTTTTGAGGTTTTGCAATTTTTCATGGGTTTTGACCTAAAAACTAGAAGGTTTCAACAAGGAAAAGACAAATAAACTTAGAGATTTTTGTTTTCAGGTAAGAAACAAGCAAGAGGACCACAAAAAAAAATGGCAAAGAGACTAGAACTGGGAATACAACCAACATGTGGGACAATAGGTTTCCCATCTTTCCACTGAGTAGTAAAAGGATAATTTTGCATCCTAGGCTGTCTGTTCAAAATTTCCATAGGAGGGCTTATCATTGTTTGAAACCCTATTATTACTACTAGTCTCTCCGGGTTTTAAATTTTTCAAATCATTTAGAATAAACTTAATATTATTATCATCCTTTGGTTTAGAACTCAAGGTTTTATCTGATTCTTTCTTATTATACCTGGTTGGTTTCCAATCTTCTCTCCTGTCCACTTTCCCACAAACTCTTATGTTTGTCTCAATATTGACTGCTACCTTATATGCTTCCCTAATATTTGTAGGGTTCTTATCTCTTACCAAATAACCCATTTTTTAATCAAAAGCATTAATATAGGTAGCAAGACATACCTTGTCATCTAATCTCATCACTTGCAGAAACTTGTGCATTGCCCTTTGAAACCTGATATTGAATTCCACCACTTCTTCATTTCAGTTCTTCTTTATGTTGTTGAATTTGTTCAACATGAACCCTTGATTAGGCTTGTCCCCATATTGGTCTCTAAAAAATTCCTTAATCTCATCCATAGACTCAATGCATTCATGGGACAATCCTCTAAACCAGTCCCTAACATCCTCAGTTAATTATTGCACAAATAACTTCATCATAACATCATCATGTGAAATTTCATAGTCATCAATCATATCCATAAAATGCTTCATATGTTCTTCACATGTTATAACATTATTTCCAGAAAATTTAGGAAGTTTATCCCTAATATTATTAGGAATCTCATTTGGATAAATAGGAACACCAAGGAAAATAAATTATCTATACCTTTCAGTATAGACAAGAGTTTTTTGAGATGAAATGTTACCTTGAGTATTTGAAGTGGTGTAATTTCCAGAATCAATAGGTGGTGGTAAATTCATTCCTAAATTCAGAGACATTTTAGGACCATCACCAGGAGGATGAGGACCAGAAATTTTCCTAAGAAATTCAATTTTCTTTTTCATTTCAAGAGCATAGCCTTCCAACCCAACCTTCTTTAATTCCTTGGCTATCCTCTCCCTCTCTCTTTTGTCTCTCTCCAACTCAGTAGCCAGCTTAACCATGGGATCCACCGTACTCCCTTTGCTTACTGGATCCTTTATTTTAATTGTTGCTACCTTTTGTTTACCTTTATCCTTGGGCTTCAGTATTTCATACAACTACTAAACAATAGGTTCATGTTCAAGTTTCTCAAGTATAACAATAGCATTTGTAATACCCACTCATATTTTTCTTTCAATTTTTGATGTCGTACTCTTTTAGGCAGTTGTTTCAATTGATTGGCCAGATTCTTTTAGGCTATATTTCATGTGAGCTAGTATTGTTTCATTCGATGGTAATTCAGGATTATGATGTTATGGATTTATCACATACATGGATAGATGTGATGATATTATCATGATGATTATTATATAATGATTTCAGATTATGATGTACTTAACCCATACTTGCATGTGTATGGTTATCTTATATGTTGATGTACTTGTGACATGTCTGTTGTGGTAGACGATGGAGACGTAGTTACTTCATTTGTGAGATCTACACATTCGACCAATCCCTATCATTGTTTGCGATATTATATTGGATGTACATGCATGTTCTTTTGATGATAGGTTTGCAGGTATAGGGCATTGTCTTCCCTAAATTTGCAGGAGTGAGCATGCCCATATATTCATCTCAATGGTAAAGAGGGGAGGTAACATACAGATCCAAAACCCTAACCTAAGCCTATTGTCCTAAGTATTGGACGAGTATCAGTTTGACTACCCTACCCGGATTCGTCTAATTGACATAAATCTGTGGATCCTATATGGTGTGATTTATCATGTATTTGTGGAATTGATTATTATTGAAATTAATTATTAAATATAGAGTATTTAATTAATTAAAAATTAATTAAATATCTATGTTTAATTGGGAAATTAATTATAATGCAATTATTAAATATTGGAATTTGATTGAATATTTAAATTGAAATTTGAATTATATTAGCTTTTATACATTATTAAATAATTAAATATTTAATTGCATGGATAAGTGTGCTTTAAATATTTAATCTATTTAATATATATTTTAATTAATTACATGTTCAAGATATTATTGAAAATTGAGTTTGAATTCAAAATGCAACTTGGTTTAATAAGTCAAAGTTGAGTTGTGCAAGTAAATAGATATTTTTAATTAATAATTATTATTTACTTTCAATTTAAAGTTGAGTCTTTTTAAGGGTTAACTGGTGTGTTGTCATGGGGGTTTGCATGATTGGGGGAAGTTGATTCTTTTTAGGAGAATTCTCTTCTCATTCTCTCATAACAAGTTTTTGGTGAAGGCATTTTTGGGAGAAGAATTTGTGAGAGCATTTGTGTGTGTTCTTGTTGTCTTGCTATTTTGTGAATTTTGTGTGTGCTTGGAGGCTTGAGGATTTGTGGAGATCTTTTCTTGGGAGGCCTTTTGGTTCTAGATTTGCATTTGAAAGTAGATTTGGAGGCTTTGGGATTCTCCATCTTCTCACAAAGCTCCTTTGTCAATTTTTGGTGGATTTGAGGTAGGGTTTGATAAAAACCCCTTTTGTGATTTCAGTTTATGAATTTTGTGCTTTCTATGTGTTTGGATCATTTACATTTCCATAATTACGTCTATTTATGTTTTTTCTTAAATGGGTATCTTAGAAAACCCTAGATCTATATTTTTTAGGAAAAATATAAACTTGGCATAGTAATGTTATGCTGCCAAAATTTGGAGGAAAAATGTGCCTGGGAAGGCCTATAAATTGAGAAAATTAAACCTCCTATAGCATAGACTATAGTAGAAAATTAAATTATTGAATAGGAATATATTCTCTTTCGAAAAAATTAAATAATTGGAAAAAAACAAGCTTGCTGGAAAAATACAGACATTGGAAAAATTCACTAGTCCAATAAAATAATTGCCCAGAAAAAAACAAATTAAGAAAAAGACAAAAGGAAACGAGAAACAAAAAGAGAAAAAAAAGATAACCTTTTTTATTCTTTCTGTTTTTGAAAATTGAACAAAAAACAAATTACCTCTTTGTGGAAAAAGATGAAATTGAATGTAATTAAAGAAATTTTCAAAAAAAAAATGCAAGTGAATCGCATTAGTAAAGATTTTGTTTGTTTTAAAAAAAACATTTTAAAAAATTAAAAAGGTTTAAGGGGGGCGGTGGGGTCTGAAGGCATTATATTTTTCCATTAGTATACTTAAGGAAAAACATGTTCTGCAGCATCGGTTTACTCCAAACCGATAGACATGGCACAACATCACCTGATACTAAGGTTACCCGATAAACACTGTTAAGTGTTATCTGATGAAAAAAAGGTTAAAAGAAACCTGACGAGTAACAACAGTGCAACCCGATGGAACAACACAGAGAGGAACCTGACAGACAAAGGGAACCTAACAAACAGTTCAAACAAAGGAACACCAACAGACTTCAAGTTCAACCCGACGAACAAGAACCGACAGTCAGTTACATCCTGCAAAAAGTGGATCTGACTTTCCACATCAGATAAATCACTGAAGTTGTATTTATAGTTTCTTGATTTACTTTTGAATCTATTATTTGCAGAGGAAGCAATACATTTATTATTGTTTTAATTATTTTTACTAATTTAAAACATGCAAACTAAAAATCAAGGTCAAGTTGTAAACCTTGGATCTAAGAGTTAACATTGTAATGCATGATTCCAAGATAGGTCAAATACTTGTATAAATAGGTGCTCAATCTATTTGAGAAAAGTTGTTGTTCAATGAAGATAGTAGCCATGGAGAGCAACTAGAGACCAGATAGATAATTCATGCAAAAGGACAGAAAAAGAATCAAGTCATTTTCAAGAACAGAACAGAGGCTAATGACAAGCAAACAAAAGGTATTCATCAATCACTTAAGGTGATATTATAATTCTGAGATATTTTATGGATCTTTAATCAGAAATTATAGATTGTATATAGTCAAGTCAACATTTGTATTCATTCTAACAAGTATACTACACTAATGAAATCCTTTCAAGAAAGGTGGGCTTAACTGTCCATTTGTAAAATCTCATAACTGAGTGCACACTTAAATCAGTGTTGTTAAAGCTCTTAATAGAGTAGATCTTAACAGGTCTCCACCTTAATACTCCTAATAGGGTAGATCATCAGAAGTGATCATATTGTAAGCTTTAACTGGCTCCCTTCCATTCTGGAGATAGTGAAGTTTTTTGGGTGTCATTGCCACTGCAGTTTTTACTTCCTAACAGGAGTTTTCTGCGATACCATATCTTGTGTTATGTGTTTATCATTTTCATAAATATTTCTATGAATGTTGCAAACCATTAAAGATTATGAATGAACAATACATACATAAGAAAGAACAATAGTAATGGTCAGTAATGCAGTAATGTATGATTGCTAATAATGAATTAAGAAAGGTGTTAAAAGTTTTAGAGGTACTAAGTCACCCCTCCCCTCTTAGTACTACTTCTGATTAATTCCAACAATTGGTATCAGAGCTAAGTCTCTTCTTGGAAAGCTTAAAGGATTAAGAGAAAAGATCATACAATGGAGAAGTACAAACTTGATAAGAACATTGTGAACAAAATGCTTGAGATAAAAATGTTCTATGAACTATATAAAGAAGCTAGAATCAAGATGAGAGAGCTGTTGGATGAGAGGAAAGGCATGGCTACCTAGAACAATGAAAAAGATTATCAAGAAGAAGAGATTCCATATTTCTCTAAATATTCAAGATCAAATACAAGTAATATATTAGATACATCAGAAAAGAACATCAAAAATCTAAATGAGATCAATCAACATCTGACAGAGAAAATAAAGAAGCTGCAAATCGGTCAAGAGAGCTAGTTGGTAAGAATGATTGATGTGATGAGTTTTTCTAGACAAGATGAAATAGAAAGAACACTTGCTATTGATGATAGAAGAAAGATTACAGAGAAACTATATGAAAAAGGAATTGGAAATTCAAAGACATGTTGAGCATCACCATGATCTCACAAATCAGATTATTCTTATGAGTCAAGAAGCAAACAGAATAAATGTGGAACTCATTGAGAGAATACAGATTATCAGTGAACTAAGAGAATAAAATGAAAAGCTAAAACATGAGGTTAGAATTTAGAAGCAACATAATGAGATTATCAGAAAGGCTGAAGAGAGCGATAAAACAATGGATGATTTTCTTGAAGGACAATGAAGAGTCAACAACAACAATGGTATAGGCTTTACCGAAAAATGGAGAATCATCAAATCAAGCAAACTCAAAGAATGTCTATGAAAATCCAAGACCAAGAAAGCTAACATGCAAGCACTGTGGAAAGAAAGGGCACACATCAAATGTATGTCAAGGTAAAATGAAAGGTATTCCTAAATGTACACCTACATTCATAAGATTTTGTTATAAATGTAACACGAAAGGACATAAGGCTTATGAATGCAAGAGCAAGACAGAACAGCCAAAGAAGGAAACCTACATGGACAAATAATGTCCTACATGTAAGATGAATGGGAACACATCTGAAGAATGCTAGAAAAATAAAAAGAAAGCATGGAAGCCTAAAGGTCAAAAGATTCCTTATCAACCAAAAAGAATAGGTAGTCAATATACATGGGATTACAATACATGGACAAACTATACAACATGTGGTAGATATGGTCACATTGCTGCAAACTGCATGAGAGCATGGACCAAAAGGTCTAAAGGCTGGTCAAACCCCAGAATGGCATGCTTGAACTGTCATAAAGTTGGTCACCTCAAGAAAGATTGCATGGATTGATTGACAAAAACAAGCACATATCCCAATGGAAACACCATTGAAGATATCTGGAGGGCAAGAGACAAAATGTGGATAAAAGGTTCAATCAATGATGAAGCTGGGCCAAGCAATGCAAATGATGACACCCCATCCAATGGATCCGGTGACATACCCAACACCACTTAAGATGAACAAGTAAGTATGGGACTACACTATTCCAAGTCATATTTTGCATCAGGTCCATTGTAAAATTGGTAAAAATTCAAAATCTGCATGAATAAAGATGCATATTATGTTACTTGTTACAATTTTGAGAAATCAACCCCATCGGTATACACATACCAAAAATCATCGGTGAACAAAGAAGATAAGTTTTTCTACACTTACTAGAGATTGTCGGTCAACACACAAAGTGACTAAGTTGCCAATATAACCCGGCACCCTTCAGTAAGAAAGGAAAGTTAAAAGTTGTCACTATAGATTACTGGTATCCATCGGTACAAGCAACATTGTTAAAAATTGTCCCGGGAAACTCAACTTCACCGATGATGTTTTGTAAAGTCTTCTCAAAGAAACCTGTCTTCACATCCTGATGAGTCATTAAGCATTTATTACAAAGACTTAGGGCAAAAATTCTATAAATAATCGACGGGACAACTTCATTTTTCACCCGCAATTTGAAGAGAAAGCAGAGTGAAAGACAGAGTGATTAAAGAGCAGAAAGTAGAGCGTCCTCAGATAAATCTAGGCACATAGAAAATAGATCTTTTACTAGAATTTTGAATTGAAGTAATTATCAGAGGCACCAAAAGATCTATGTCATTGTTTTTCAAGAAAGCCCTAAATTTCCAAAAAACCCTAAAACTTGAAAAATGATGGTAACCACAAGAACTGCTAAAATCAAGAATGATAAGAGGAATGTGGTTAAGCTGATCAAGAATAGTACATGTGTAGAGCCCAAGTACAAGATCTTCCTAGAAATTGCATTGAAACCTGATGAAACTAGCACATTTTCAAAAATCCCACCTAGGGTTTTGCTCATAGAAGATATTAGGTCTTATATTCACTGCAAGATCATAGAGATAGGTGATCTTGAAATGGATGAATCTTTTAAGAAGCTTTGTGACGCTGAAGGGAAATTGAAGGAAGAACACAAACACTTGGAATTCAAAGGGTTAACTAATGCCATACATTTCCCAAGGGAATTCAAAATAGAATGGCTAAGGTTAGTCTTGAGCATAATGCATGATAAGAAGGTATGGCTAGACCAACCCAAGAAAATAACCAAGGATGTTCTTCACACTGTCACTAGTTATCCCATAACTGACAAACATAGGGAAAACAAGCATCTATCCATGAAAGAAGTTGAAAAAATCACCAATGCAGAAGGAGACAATAGAGGTCTCAAAGTGAACACAATCACCGATGAAGAACTAAAATTTGGTGAATGTGTAGTTGGGTATAAAAATTTTCAAGCTAGCAGATTGAACAACATTTCTGCAACAACAGTAAGCACAGCTTACAAGATAGTGACCAAAGGAATTTGGATGGATCTGTGTGAGATCCTATTAAAACAACTTGATGAGAACATGATCAAAATTAGGTCTACAAAGACCAACACATGTAAGTTTGGCTCACTTATCATGTGTATCTTTTTCTATTTTCAAGAATACTTTCCTTCAATAGGAAAATTAAAATGGGACTCTACCAATCTAGTCACCCAACAAATTAGTGAACTGATTAAGTCACTAGGAGACAATTTTGAGTCTGTTATGTCTTCTTACTTCTTTGAGTTCAAGGAAAAGATGATGGAGAGGACTAGGATTCTCGAACAACTTGTAGAAAAACATAAAGATGAAATATGTTTTATGGCAGACACAGATTTCACCCATATCAAACTAGATGTACCAAGGATAGCTTGGTTAGCACCAATGGATTATGAGATCAATATTGATCAATCTACATGTGCAATTGAGGCGTTAATAAATGAGCCCATTGATAGCAAACAACCAAGGTTTGGAATGTATGAAGAAGCTAAATCAAAGATAAAAACAAGGCCTATAAATGAAGAAGACTGTAAACAAAAAGGATAAAATGGTTAAGAATATCAAGAAGATTCTATCGGTAACAGATGATGAAAAATAACAACCAGAGACTACCAATGAATAGGGCACCATTGGTGAGGAACAAGAAAAAAATAAATCAGATTTTGAGGAGACTGAATCTGATACACCTCCACCTCCACCTCCATCTCCTGTAAAGAAGAAGAGGACAAGGATTCAAATTGTTGCAACTGAAACAAAACCCCTTAAGAAAGGTCAAGTAAGGACTTACATAAGGAAGCAACCAGCTAAGAGAACAAGGCAACACAATGTGAATACTACACCACCAAAGAAGAGGAAAAGGTTGGTTAGGACAAAGGATGACATAGAAGGAACTCAAGATGATGAGCCTGATGTAGAAAAGAAGAACTACTGGAATCAAACAATTGATGAAGGTGTCAAATCCATTGCTACACATGGTACAATGACTGATAAGAAAATCAGACAATGGGATACACTAAACCCAGAGGACCAGAATAAGATACAAGAGGCAGTTATAAAGTCAATGATCAAGAACAAATATGCACCTGCAAAATTTTTCAATCAAATACCTAAAGAGCTAGGTAAAAGAATATACCAACAATGGTCATATTCTCTACAAACTGAAAGAGAAGAAAGGGAGAGGGTACTAGTGACACTAATGATTCCCGAATCCAAAGTTGAAGAGATCAAAGAAATACTCAAGAAGCACTCGGGTAAATTTGTAGCCAAAATAAGGGCATACAAAGTATTAGAGAAAAAATTCATAGAGCTGGGAAAAATGACTAAAACTAAATGGAGACAACTTATGGATCTACCAGAAGAGTCAACAAGTGGTGAGAATCAATTACTTCTCACCAACACACCTCATAGAGAGGAGACAGACAATGCAATTCCTCAACACATTGTTCTAGACAATACTGAAAGTGATAATGAGCCTAAAAATGTAGACACAGTCATGGATGATATCATCCAAGATATCACTAACTATGACTCTAAAAAAGATCTGTAGAAGAAAGATGATGTCATATTTATCACACTTAAGTATCAACGAAAGAAGAAATAATTGCAAACATCAGATGGTATAATAATTAATGTTGCTGATGAACAAGTGCAGGACACTTCAATCATGGACTTTAAAGAGCCAGACCCTGCAAACCATGTGCAAAAAGATGAGGATGTCAATGCTCCAAAAGATCAAACTGACGAGAAAGATACCACCCTGAATACATCCCAAGCAACCACTCAAATCAATATGCATGTACTAATGAAGGCAATAAATATTCTAGAGGGTAATGATGGATCTGTAGTGGAGGAAACAAGCACACCCAAGGACAAGGGTGATGCTGAAGAAAAAGATACAACTATAGAGAAGGATACAACCAATGATCATAAATATACATCTACTGATCGAAATAAGGAGGAAACTCAAAAGGAAAAAGGGGACACACAAATAGAGAAAGGTGAAGAAGAAAAGCAAGATGAGAAGGAGAAACAATCAAAAGAAAAATTTGCAGAGACACCCAAGGTTGAAGGAGAAATGTCTTCACAAATTGACAGGTGCCACCCGAGAAAAAAACACAAGAAGAAATTTCCACAAGGCCTTCACCAACCACTTGAGATAGAACAAACGAACTAGCTATGGTAGTTCATACATCTGCATCACCACAAATCTCAAAGAAGAAGAAAGGAAAGATGAAGAATCCAGTAACTCTGGATGAAGTCATTGAGATTCCAATTTGTGATCCAAGAACATTGGATCCAACTACAATGACAAAGTATGTCAAGCTCTGTGAGAGAAAATCTATTCAAGACAAACTGAAAAAGAAGCAAAAGAGGCCAAGGTACTTGAAGTAGCAAGAGGAATACTTCAATAGATTGTACCTGATATAGATATTGATCAAAAATCTCCAATGCTTGATCAATTGGTAATACTCACAGATGCAATAACATCTTAGAATATTGATGCTAAGAAGGTTATGGAAGAGAGACTTGAACAAAAGTATGAGTTCAAGCTAGTCGAGAAAATAAGCTAGGAAGTGGCATTGAAAAAGGTTAAGCTATCTGAATTGGTAAGTACAATTGATCCAATCATATTAGAAGCTATTACCTTAATACAGAAATTGTGCACTTTAGATCAAATCACTCAGGAGTATACCGAAAAGATATCAAAAATTGATGTTGATCTTAAGTCCAGTGCACAAAGTCTCACCAACACTAAAGAAGCACTTAAATTGCACAATGAAAAAATCATACAGGCTAGGAAACAGAGATAGGACATATAGTTTATAGAGATGAAGTACAGAGATGAGGTAAATGAGCTCCAAGCTAAGCTCTTACTGACACTTACACTCCTGCAAAAACATGTGACGCAGGCAAATACACTAATTGCCACCCTGGAAATGTATGTCCTAGACAACATTTATGATATGTACGTGAGGCTAGAGCTACAACACTATTAGAAACACTGAGAGAGGGGGGGTGAATTAGTGTTTTTCTATTTATTATATTTTATCAACTTTAAACATAAACCAAATATATATCAATTTGAAGCTTAATTCAAGAACACGTAATACATGATATGATTATGGGGAAACCTTGATCATAGGAAAACCCCGATGGGAATTAGTACCCACAAATATTGCACTAGCATAATGAACCTATTAAAGTTCCTTTGCCCTGTTGGGAGCAGTCTTTACAATGCAAGTACAATGACCTGGTTAAGGGTCTGACCCTGTTAGGAGTCTTTTACAAATAACCCTATTAGGGGTGAGGACTCACTGTCTAAGAAGCTCTCTACTCAGTACGATGAAGGCTACAACCTCCTTGATAATAGATATACGCTACATCCAAAAAGTGAACTCTTGAATGTGACACAATTGTCTGATCAATTCTAGTTATGCACTGATGCTCTTATACTCTAAAAGAGCTTTATCTCATTCTGACATCTTATACTATTCTTTTATATCTCTGCTCTACATATTTTATGACACTTTCTAATACAACTTTACATGTTATATATATATATATATGTTCATGCCTGAATAGACGCCACCATAAACAAGACCTTAGTCGGCCCAAAAACAATATTCACAATGCTTCCAAACAAATTGGCTTAGGCATGTTTATAATATTAATTAATACATAATTACAAACATACTATAATAGGCACTTGGCCTTTACATAATAAAATATTATACGCTGATCAAAAACTGAAGTTGGCTTCAAACTCTATTTTTTGAACTGCTAGTATCATTGTTCTTGCTGAAAGTTATCTGTATTGACATATTTGACTATGCGTGTGTAGGGAAAGAATAAAAACATACCATAGAACTTAATTCTGAATGCACATATCCTGATGTCATCATATGCACATGCGTTGGTGCACTGATCGACTGCAAATCACTGTTCTTTCCTAACTTCTATACTTAGTCAATTTTCACTTCATAGTTGTTTTCAAACTTTCATATGACTTAGTTGCCATAATGAAAACAAAAAATAAGTCATGTACACCCTGGGAGTCAACTTGCCAACAATCTCCCCCTTTGTCATTAATGGAAACAAAGGAATGTGGCCAAGTTACGCAAAATTGACTAACACAAAAAAATTGTATATCATTGAACCCTTTAACATATACATACACTACTCCTCATATATACACATGTTCCTTAGATACATTACTCCCATTTTGACATTAATGACAAAGGTGTCCAAAATTTGTAAGTCCCTGAGTACTTACTCTGTATAAACATCTGGATAAGTAATCTATAGATTTTTGATTTCATGTTGCTAGAATGCCTTCAATGCATCTACAGTCTAAAGATGGGCACATAAAGCATATGTAAGATTTTCCATTTTGGTCAAATCCATGTTGGGACCCTGATCATATGTGGAAATTGTTGTATCTATCTATTTGATGTTTTCATTCAAGACTGCTAGAGAGGGTGCTAGTGCATTTTTCAGTTGAGTCTGCCTGATTCTTATCTTGTTGATCTCAAACTTTGTCTTTTCAATCTTGTCCAACTGAGCTTGATAGATATTTTTGCAGATGTTCATGTCTTGCATGGATGTTTCAACTAATTTTCTAACACTATCAGCCAAAATGTCAGCTTCCTCAATCTTTTTGATGTGCTCTGAGGTGAATTTCACTCTGTCCATACAATTTGCTACTACATTTTTTCCTTTAGCTGCAAGTTCTTTTAAGATTGCTTGAACAATCTTTAGTGAGTTTAGATCTAAGGAGAAATTCTTTGTCAATTCATCTAATATTCCCTTCTTGTACTCGTCTTCTATAATTTTAGTAGTAGAGTCTACTAAACTTGTGAAATATGATTAGAAACTTGTTAAGATGTTGTCAACATCATCAACAGACTGAATCTTATCCATTTTCTTGTCTATTGGCACTAAGTCATTCAAAATGTTCACTATTTCTAGAAAGAGGATTTCTCATGACTTGTTTCGCTTTTGCTTTCTCCATGGCCAACACACTGATTTTAATCAAATCTTCTTCTTCCCAAGCATCTAACATTACTGCTTCAGGGGTCAAGCTTGACAATAATGATGGTTTGATGGGTGGAGTCAATATGACATTTTGACTAGCATCCATATTTTCACTTTTCACAGGAATCTCCATAACTAGTGGCTCATTAGATTGATTGTCTTCCTCTTTATTTGAATCTCTAGAGGGAACTTCATCTTTCTGTATGGATGTGTTATCAGTGCATACCTACTCTGACTCTTCAGTGTTGACAAATGTTTTTTCAACTTTGTCCATGTCATTGTCAGAAGCGGTCATGGATATCTTGACATCATCAATCACAATAGTTTCTTCTGAATCTTTGGCTATATCAGAAGCTATTGAAACTAAGGGCACTGAAACTTGTGGACCTGTCTTAGGTGCATTTTGAATTACTGGTTCTATAACCTATTTGGTAGGAACTGGAGTTGCCTTTACTGTAGGTGTCATTGATGGATACATATGTCTATCCATAAATACCCACTCAAATGCTTTCTGAGTCTCTCCTCCAACCATATCATACTCTTTATTCATGATATGAAGTGTTCTAGTTTTGGTTCAGAGATGAGGTTTTACTAAATCCAACTGTATAGCTTTCTCATCATGTGAGAAAATAGGGAGAAGACTATCTAACGTCTCTTCTCTTATCCTCATATCTTCTTCAATTGCTTGCCTCTTTAATAGGTCTAGCATGTTCCATACTTTGTCTGGTATGACTTTCTTGAGTTCCAATACTGACTTTTTGAACTTGATCATATGAGTTATTATCATTGAATGAATTTCAGATTTGTCTATCTCTTGGTATTTTTCATAGACATTCTTGATAGATTCTAGTTTACCTTCATTAACAATTTTTCTCTTTAGAACTATTAGACTAGGTCTAAATCCAACCTCAGGAGGGGCTTGAGTGTTCTTTACCTTGCTCCTTGTGGTCCTTGAGGATGGATTAATTATAGGAACTTGCTTCTTCCTTCTGGTTAACTTGTTGGGTACAGAAGGTGGAGAGGATTCTAGATCAATGGTGGTTGATGACATAGATGTACCTTCATCAGATTTCTTCTTCTTCTTCTTAGGCATATCATCAGGATTTTCCATTTTCACTTCTGTGGGAGTTTTCTCAAGTTCTTTAGCTATCTTAGCTTCCCTAGCTCTGTCTAGGTATTCTTGTGTAATACCATGAACTTTTAGGATATTTGAAGTAATCCTTGATGCCTTCCTTTTGTTGTATGTACTGTACAAGACATAATCAACTTGATTTGTCTTTTCTTTGTAAGTACCCCATCTAGGTTCATTGGGATCCTTGGGCATAGATAAGAGGACTTGTGCATAACCTTCCAAAAAATGTTCTTCAACTTCATATCCAAGAGGGTGAATCCATTTTGTTTTAGGCTCAACTACCTCCATGCAAGTACAGTCAGTTTCCACCATGAAGCATATGGTGTCTTTGTATTTCTCAACTATCTTCTCAGGTATCTTGAACCTCTTCTGCATCTTGATCCTGAATTTTTTGATATCCATGTCCATAGAATCCTTCATTCTTCTCTCTGATGTAGCCTTGAGTGATATTTGAGACATAGTGGGTTTACTCTTGTCTAGGTAAAGATTGGAAACTTTACCTACTATGTGGAAGTAGAGATAAATTATCAATGATCCAAACATGAATATCTTGCTCTTTTCATGCTTAATATCTCAAATGTTGTCAATGAATTGAGCATGCAATATCTCACATAGATTATACTGGGTATTATCTTTCACCATCTCTACTGCTGCAAGAACAGTAGCTGTAGATACACTATTTAGTCTACTTGCATGCTGAAATTTGTAACCTAGTATCATGGTGGCTAGTTTTATATCATCTTCCTTCATGGGATCAACTATCATACATCGCCTATCACTTCTGGATAAACATGCTTGTTCAACCTACTTTTTCACATCTTTACTAGTTGGAAGAACTGGTCCTGTCTTAGGAAGTCTCAACATGTCATGAATTAGGTCTGTCATAATATGGATGGGAACTTCACCAATCCAGTAGAGATTATCATGTATTCTACTCAACAAGATTTTCACCCATTCTGGTTCATAAAATTTATGCGCATTGGAGTACTCAAAATAGGGTTATTAGTGAGATGCATGTATTCTTCCTTGAAGGAATAGTTTGGTTTCATCATTGAAGCCATAAGAATTTCTATGCTGTTGTCTCCAACTATTCCTTCTTGCAATATATATATATATGTGTGTGTGTGTGGATATCTTCCACGTGTACGACTCCAAGCGGAGTCTTAGAGAATTCTCCTTCAACATCATCTAGTATGAACTTGAATGGATGCTTCTTAAATAAAAATCTCTTCCTTTTAGTAAAGTCAAAGACTACAGGGGTTTCCATACTCACTTGTTGATCGACTAAATAGGGTTTCACCATAATTCAAAACAACGCGACTGCTAGGGTTCCATTTCAACTTGAAATATGTTCACAAACTAATCAAATCGATAGCTTTGAATGCTTTGATTCTTAGTTCTCCTCTGATCTACAAATTTTATGATCTTAGATGTAAACAATGAGGATAAACAATTGCTTACTGACTTATATAAAGGTTACTACATTTAATTCTTTCTACCATACACGGTTTCCATTGAGAGTTTCAAAATTAAATCTAAATGAAGTAAAGGAAATGTGTGCATGCATACAACCTTAATTCATGATCACATACATGATTCCATAGGTGCATACTCAGAGGTGAGTATACCAGCCACGTAGGGGTTTAGAGCTAGAATAGCTCCCCCTAAGACCATGAGGGTCAACTATACAGAAGTAGAAGGTGCATCCACTGAGGATGCATCTATTACCTTGTTCTCTTCATTATATTTCTTTACTTCAACCAAAATTTTATCTGAATTAGCTTTAGCTTTCACAAACTTAACTTCTCCCAATTCTTCAAAGAGAGACTTTTTAGGATTTTCTTGTCTTTGTGTTCTTGACCTACAAAATCTTGAGATGTGTCCAGCTTTTCTACATGAATTACAAATGATAGGAAGTCTGATGTTATTATTCATCATGCTGCATTTCTTAGCTGTGTGTCCATTATAATTACATATCTGACATGTAATATTCTGCAAGTTTCTTTGAGGTTGATTTCTCTGATTGTATTGAGTTTGATTCCTTTGGTTCAGTTGTGACTGATTTCTTTGATTTTCCCTGCAATGAATAGCCCTGTGACCAAACTTATTATAGGAGTAACAATAACCATTAAAATGTCTTACTTTTTTACAATCTCTTGCCAAGTGTCCATTCTTGTTACAAGCATAGCAAGTTTTGTTAACTTGCTTGAGTTCATCTTTAGGTGGTTCAGTTTTAGTCTCTCCAATATTCTCCTCTTTCTTTGCTTCTGTGGATGCTTCTTGTGTTTTCTTTGTTTCTTTCATTGAATTGATTTCAATTTGAGCTAGACTATATCCCATACTCGTTGTATCACCTTTTAACTTTTGTGCATACAGTTGTGATTGAATTAGATCAGAGTTTGTGTGTAGTTTATCAATCTTATCTTTTGCTCCTGGTAATTCAGATTCTATCCTTTTTTTGATGTCTTCCAACTCTAATATTTTCATATTAACTTGCATAAGTTATTCATCTAACTATTTACTTTCTTTGGTCTTCTCTTCAATGGTTGTTAAGCTATTTGTAAGTTGTTCATTGAGATCTTCAATTTTGTCTTGTAAGGACATGTTTTCTTCATTTAGCTTCTTGACCATTTTTCCCAAATCATTGGTAGAGAAATCTTTTAGATCTTTCCTTAATTTATTAATAAGCATTTGAGATCCATCAACCTTTAGTTTTAGTTCTTCATTTTATTTTTTAGATCTATCTAGATCTTCAAGGGATGCTTCAATATTCTTTTTTAGATGTTTTTCTTCTGTTGAATCCATGATATCCTCAAGTGGTTAAACTTTCTTTCAGGGGACTAGAGCTCTGATACCAATTGTTAGAAACACTAAGAGTGGGGTGAATCAGTGTTTGTCTATTTATTATATTTCAGAAACTTTAAACATAAACCAAATATATATCAATTTGAAGCTTAATTAGAGAACACATAACACATGATATGATTACGGGGAAACCTTGATCATAGGAAAACCCCAGTGGGAATTAGTACCCACAAATATTGCACTAGTATAATGAACCTATTAAAGTTCCTTTGCCCTGTTAGGAGTAGTCTTTACAATGCAAATACAATGACCTGGTTAAGGGTCTGACCCTATTAGGAGTCTTTTACAAATAACCTTGTTAGGGGTGAGGACTCACTGTCTAAGAATTTCACTGCTCAGTAGGATAAAGGCTTCAACCTCCTTGATAATAGATATACACTATATCCAAAAAGTGAACTATTGTATATGACACAATTGTCTGATCAGTTCCGGTTATGCTTTGATGCTCTTATACTCTAAAAGAGCTTTATCTCATTCTGACATCTTATACTATTCTTTTATATCTCTGCTCTACATATTCGATGACACTTTCTAATACAACTTTGCATGTTTTATATATATATATATATATATATATATATATGTTCATGCCTGAATAGACGCGACCATAAACAAGACCTTAGTCAGCCCAAAAACAATATTCACAATGCTTCCAAACAAATTGGCTTAAGCATGTTTAAAATAGTAATTAAGACATAATTACAAACATATTATAATAGGCACTTGGCCTTTACATAATAAAATATCATATGCTAATCAAAACCTGAAGTCGGCCTGATACTCTATTTTCTGAACTGCTAGTATCACTGTTCTTGCTGCAACTTATCCATACTGACATATTTGACCATGCGTGTCTAGGGAAAGCACAAAAATATACCATAGAACTTAAGTCTGAATGCGCATATCCTGATGTGATTGTATGCATGTGCACTGGTGCACTGATCAACTACAAATCACTGTTCTTTCTTGACTTCTATACTTAGTCAATTTTCACTTCATAGTTGTTGTCAAACTTTCATATGACTTTGTTGCCATAATGACAACATAAAATAAGTCATGTACACCTTGGGAGTCAACTTGCCAACACAACACATGGCTCTAGAATGACTGAAATAAAAATGGGAGAAAATGCTCGAAGATATCAAGGCAACCCACTCAAATGTATTTGACACATTGTAAGTTACACATTTTTGTCACAATTTTGACATATTATAAGTTGTACATTTTTTTCATAAGTATCAAAAAAAGGGGGAAATTGATACGTTCAATCACCACAATTAAAAGGAGGAAACATTATGTATAGAAAAAGGAAAATACAAGGAGAAAATAATATGTACATACATAGCAAAGAACAGAGAATGTATAGTATATATGTACATATATTATACTATACCAATGCATACAGTTAGGGGGAGTCATATGATGACAAGGATACAGACATGGTGTTCATACTAAACACTTTAGTATTATGCACATATCAGTTTTTGATACTAATGTCAAAGGGGGAGATTGAAGACATTATATTTTTCCATTAGTATACTTAAGGAAAAATATGATCTGCACCATCGGTTTACTCCACACCGACAGACAAGGGACAACACCACCCGATGCTAAGGTTACCCAATAAACACTGTGAAGTGTTATTCGATGACAAAAAGGTTAAAGGAAACCCGATGAGTAACAAAAATGCAACCCGACAGAACAACACAAAGAGGAACCCGATAGACAAAGGAACATCGACAGACTTCAAGTTAAACCCGACGACCAAGAACTGACAGTCAGTTACATCCCACAAAAAGTGGATCTGACTTTCCACATCAGATAAATCACTGAAGTTGTATTTATAGCTTCTTGATTTACTTTTAAATCTATTATGTGTGGAGGAAGCAATGTATCAATTATTATTTTAATTAGTTTTACTAATTTAAAACATGCAAACTAAAGATCAAGGTCAAGTTGTAAACCTTGGATCTAAGAGTTAACATTGTAATGCATGATTCCAAGATAGGTCAAATACTTATATAAATAGGTGCTCAATCTATTTGAGAAAATTTGTTGTTCAACGAAGATAGTAGCCACAAAGAGCAACTAGAGACCAGACAGAGAATTCATGTAGAAGGACATAAAAAGATTCAATTCAGTTTCAAGAATAGAACAGAGGCTACTAACAAGTAGAGAAAGGT